>BLKR01009074.1:0-223521 GCA_011170035.1 Teleogryllus occipitalis | reverse complement strand
ATTATTATTATCATTATTATTATCATTATATTTTCATATTATTTTATATTATTATTATTTGCATATCAGCCATTTCTGACCACGCTACACTTTCTTTACCGAGCCCCAGTCATATTCTATCCTGGAGAGAGATTAACGTGTGTCATTATGGGGATCATTTTTTCGGATGTATCCCTTGGTAAGACAAGGTTGTTAAGCTTTGAATTATGAATTATAAGGTGATAGGATGATGATGAGAGGTGATCGTGACCTTTTTGAACCATCCTAGCAATCGCCTGTATGACTGAGGGAAACCACAAACTCTCCGGTGAGAATGGCCGGCTCGGAGATTGAACCCGCTCCTGCCGACTGCGAAGTGAGCGCGCAACGCCCTGAGCCACGCTCGGTTTGTTATTATTATTATTATTATCATTATCATTATCATTATCATTATCATTATCATTATCATTATCATTATCATTATCATTATCATTATCATTATCATTATCATCATCATCATCATCATCATTATATCCCAAGAAATGCCTATCCAGTCAGCATTACGCATTAACTGGTAAGATTAAAATAAGAACTCTAACTAAAACGGAAATATTTCTATCAACAAAATGTTTACTTTTGTGTGGTCTGGGTCTCCAAAAGTCATTGAATACTCCTACTTTGACTGATGCCAGTGACATTAATTGATGCGATTGTCGCAATATGCCATCTACGTCAGTCACGTTTACCATTCCTAGTATCATCATAAACTGAAAAGTGAGATCTACTGGAGCGAAATGTATTAATTGTCCAATTTTTCTTTTCACATCTTCGAAGTTCCGTGATAACGTGATATCTGACAAGGAACTCGAGAGTCATCTTCTTTCTTACAGTGTTTTGTTCACGATTTCGAACTGTGCATGTTGGCACATTGCGACATTTCGTGGTACTTTAATAAAATGCTTGTTTATTAAGTTTCTTATCTTATCAATGTCACTGTTCTGAGAAAGCTGACTTACTAAGTTAGCACACACAGTGAAGCTCATTCACCGCAATCACCTTTTCCCGCAACTTCTGCATTCCTGTAAGGTGGCATTCACGCGCGTTTGCTTGCCCTTATCAGTTTTAGAACCAGGAAAGATGATTAAATAGAGAATAAAGAGAAACGTTCCTGAGCGATAATGCTGAAATAATTAGTGTTCAAAGGTTTAGAGGCAATAAACATATACAATCTTATTTAAAGCAATCTTGTATATGAAATAACTTGTGAAATGTAATGATTGAATATGAATGTATATGAAATGATGAATTGAATATGAATGTATATGAAATAACTTGTGAAACAGTTTGAGGTAAAGGTGTTGTAATATACTAATATATTGTACACTATGTTATGCATTAAAATAATAATATTAGAGGACGCTAATGACCCTGAAGTTTATGCATTCTTTATAAGTAGAGCATAGGAAAAAAGTAGTGACATGTGGCAGTAAAAGCTACTCACTAATTTGGTGACACTTAAAATATCGTTGGCACATTAAAAGCAACGAATTAGAATCTACACATGTGATCTTCGCCTTAAGTGACCACAACCCGACAGTCGCGAGATAGCCAGGAGAGTTTTAGCGAGGACGTGTGGCAACCTGTGATGAGTAGGGAAGGGATTTTCATGTAATTACATGTTTTTACGGGAAATAAATGCCTGCTTTCAATAATATTTTTTAGAGTTTGCAAGACATTCTGAATAAATTAGAACTATTTTTATTTTACATATTTTTGCATATTTTGGTATAATTACATATTGTACATATTTTATCTATTACTATGTATTTTGTTACATTTTAATATATTTATACGTCGAAACGGAACATTTCAGATGCGCGTTTGCAACATATGATACGGAATCATCTTTCTTACAAATGAAATGAAATGCTGAAAAGCTTCTATGACCTCCATATCTTTGCCATGAATTGTCGAACTTCCCCCCGCGCGCTTACTGCGTACTCGGAGTCAAACATGAGCGAATTTTTGTGAACAAAAGTAATTTCAACCATGTGATAGCTCATATTTCAAACAGCACATTCGTTAATCTATCGAACACCGACTAATATATTTTACAGAAAATTGTCTTACCACGTTGTTCGATTGGGAGGGGGGTATATTCCCTTTAACCCCCTACATAGGGATACATCACTGGCTACGCGGTACTACTATTCACTTCAACACTGGCTGCTCGTAATCATTGTAATATATATTATGAACGTATTTTATATTTCGAATAAAAGTCGTATGCGAGGTAATCTGGTTTAAAATTACTTCTGTAAAAGTAGAACCTACTTTCAGCCACTCCCGATCATTGTTAAGAACTGATCGACGACGTTCTATATTTTTGGGAAATGATTGTAGAGAAGAATTTTAAACACTAATGAATTTTTATTTTACATATTGTCAATTTTTATTACATGTTTTGAAAAAAAAGTACATATATATGTACATATTTTGCATTTTTTATTACAATAAATTCCGGTCCGTAGTGATGAGCAACTCATGGAACGACATGCGAGTGTGCGGTTTCTCGATACTACTTTTTTTCTTTGACTCCAGCAGATGTTCGATTACCGCATCGGTCCGCTCATTCAGAGATTCCGTGCATTGCTGGTCAGTGGTTGCTACGCGTCCTCGAAGAAACTCTCGAAGAAACTGACTATCTCGCGACTGTCCGTTATGGAAGCGCATTATTCCCAACTGTTTCCACCAATTTTCTGTTGCATTCTAGGACATTTCTTGAACAGGGAACGGATGTTTTGATGTAGGAGTGTTGCTCGAAAGGGTTACATTTATCTCGCACGGCGGTAGTCAGACAACTGATTTCACATTGCTCTTTGTGCTAATAGAGACATTCAAAGAACCATTTGTTGCTGTTAAACGCAACTGCATTTCCTTCATTCGATAAATAAAATTATGTGATCAGATATTTCTTTTAGAAAAAATAGTTTCCATGACTTCTGCCCCACCCCTCGTATTTTATTGTAGGTTTTGCGTTTCTGATGCTGGCGGTCTCAAACCGTTCCGATACTCCCTCGCCTGCTGTCCTGGCGTTGCTAGAGATTGATAGGTTGATAGCTATAGAAAAAAGCAAAATTCATGAAGATATTGGATTTTATTTCTTCAGGTTCTCGTGGTAAATGAAAAGGTGTGAGTGAAAAAAATGTGCAGAAGTTGAAATAATAAATGCAATAAATTCATTCTATTTTTAGCTTCTTCACATGCAACTATGCCATCTGACATGTTTTTAATCTTCAGTGCATTCCAACTTAAGTGGAATGTCCAAATGATCATAAGAACCATACTGATGTGTTTTTAAGCATATTTTTAAATAAATATTTCTTTTCGTTCGACATTTCTGTCTCTCAAGGATTTTGAAAATAGCATATTTTATATTATAACATTTTGAATATGGAGTATTCATTCTAAGGAGTATTCGTTCCTACTCGTGAACATGGTCTAAATTTCGAAGGTTTGTTCAGACTTCAAGGTTTGGTCTGAGGTGTAACGTAGAAAGTTAAGGTAGCTCTAGGAAGTGTCTAAAAAACAAGTTTCGGTGGTCTTAGTCTATCCTTAGGGAACCTTGATTTAATACGGGGCCATGAAGCACGACAGCCCAGATAAAATATTGTAGAGCAGTTTGAAGAATAAAGAGTTTGATAGAAATGGTCGGCTATTTTACTTATGTGTTTTAGTGGCAATATATTTAGCTCGCGATAAATTTGGGAATTTGGAATAAATCATGGTGCCTTGAGAGTCTTTGTTAGGAACTTATTTTGGAATGCAACTAACTTTTGGAGGTTATTGAGTGCCAAGCCACCCCACACAGGACATAGATTAGAGTGGGTTGAATAATTGATTTGTACTCTAATATTATTCTTTCTGTACTAGTGGCAGATCGAGAGTTAATTAAGGGGAACATTTTTGATGTTTTGTCCAAGGCTTTATAAGCAGTTGCGTGGATGTGGGATTTCCACGTAAGTCTTTTGTTAAATAATACTCCTAGATACTTCCCCGGTGAAGAGGTCCACTGGATGAGATTTCCCTCGGGGAGATTTTTCGGTCGTCCTAATGTGAATATCTTTGCTTGGCATTTAGTATGATTAAGTTCTATTCTCCATTTCTGAGTCCATTTAATATAATTGTTTATATCATTTTGAATATGCTCCTTCGCTGTTATGATATCGCTATGAGATTTGAATAGTGCAATATCATCAGCATATAAAGCAACGTTGGAGTCGCCTTGGATTGGAATGTCATGACTGAAAATGTTAAATAGTAAGGGAGAGAGAACTGAACCCTGTGGTACTCCTGCGGCAATAGTGTGAGGGGTAGATGTGTCTGTGTTGACTTGAACTATAAACGATCTGTTCGTGAGGACACTTGATGATCTTGATCCCGTGATCTTAAGTAGGTATTCGAATATACCTAAAGTTAGCATTTTGTATAGAATGCCTTGATGCCAAACTCGGTCATATGCCTGACTTACATCAAGAAAAACTGTCATCGTATGTTTCTTTTAGTGAAAACCGTTAGCTATGGCTTCAGTGATGCGCAATAACTAATAGGTGAAATGGTTTGGTTTGAATCCGAATTGTTCCGATGGGATTGATTTTATATTGTCAATAAATTTTATTAGTCTTGTGTGGATTAGACGTTCGACGATTTTTGATAAAATTGGAAGCAGACTGGTACGACTAAAGTTTTCAGCTATCCTTGGTATTTTCCCCTGTTTGCAGACTATTAAAATGACAGCACTTTTTCAAACGGTCGGGAAATAATTGCATTGTAAAGATGCATTAAATATTGCACTTAAGGCCGCTCTAATAGGTTTGCTCAGCATTTTGATGCAGACGTTGATACCGTCGATACCCGGAGATTTTCTTAATTTTAGAAGTTAAATCACCAAGATAGTTTCCGAAGGGGAAATGAATTTGATGGGAAGTGCCGCAGTAGGAATATTAGTACTGAGGTAATTTACTATTTCCGTATTAAATTGTATATCGGAAACGGGATGCGGTTTGAAGGGGTTCTTTAGATGTACAGCAAGTATTTTTGATTTTTAACAGTTGACAAAAAGTGCCTTGAGTTACGGTAAATTTCCGCGATAAATTTATTGTAGTTTTGTAAACGTAATTTATGCGGAAGGGTTGTTATCTTACGCGTTATCTGATTAACTTTTTTCTTAATAAATGGTCACCTTGTGTGTTGCCAGAACCGTCTCAGATTATTTTTTGTTTTAACTAGGTTAATTATACTTAGAGGTATTACTTTCCTTTTTGGAAATCGATAAAGTGTTGTCCATTGTTTGAAAGGCGCAATTATTACTTTAGAGAATTTTTCTATTCCATTGTCAATGTCATTCGCGGTAGTAAGAGTTTTTGAGAACGGGTATTTGAGAAGCAATAATTTGGTATACTTAATCCAGTTTGTATTTCCTTTTAATTCATTGACGTTTGTTTTATCAATTGGCAAAGAAAGCGAGGTGACTAAAGGACAGTGGTCAGAATCGAGCTCTGGTAATACACTTTGGTTTATCAGGAAATTAGTATCTTTAGTTAGAACAATGTCCAAAATATCTGGGGTAACATTGCGATTAGCATAGCGAGTAAGTTTGTTTAGAGAAAATAATTTTATATTGGAGGAAGCTACAAATTCGGCCAATTTTTTGCCTTGCCAAGTTGTTGAGTTACAACCCCACATACCCTTGTTGCTATTAAAATCTCCAACCATGATTGTTGGGCTACTGTTTTTTTATTGAATAAGAATATGATCAATGCTGAATTGCTGACTATCTCATTTCGCAATACAATAGTAAAAAGAAAAGTTGTTCTGTAAGTTGTTCCTTCAACATTTGTTTTTGACGTTTTTTAAATAAACTGTTGACTCAAAACATTGCAATATTGGTGTTTTAATTGAATAAACGGTGTTGAAAAGGTATCAATAACTTCCCTTCTGACAAGTTTGTAGCCCCTTTCAAAACTATTCACTCAAATGCAGTTCATTTTTAATAAGATGTAATGGTATAAGTTGCAAAAGAAATAACACAAACTTAGTTGTGCATATCCATCATTTTTATTTATCGCTTATTGTAAGAATAAGTACATTCACGAAGAAATGACATTGTGTAGAAGACTCATCGAACTCATCATGGCCGTCCTTTGAACCGAAACATAATACATTAAATGAACGCCTCCTTTACGACTTTTAATGTCTTAATGTAAGAGGAGGCATTTAAGGAAGCGCAATGGCTCAAACATACGGAACATTGGTATATTATAGTACAAACGCTCCGAAGTAGGCATTACTGTTTTCGTAGAATTACTTTTACTGCCATTTAACTGCATTTTTCGATGTTTTTTTAAAATTTTTGCAACATCTTTGAATGAGTCCTAACCAATAATTTACATTCATTTATAAATCTCTCTTATATACGGATACGAGGTCATGTTTCGATCCAGTTACGAAGGCATCAACTGTAGAGAAATGCGTAAATACATGGGATTTCTTTTATAGAAAGACGGATTCCTTACTAAGAAGAAAGTTTCGAATCTCTTGATTCACTAAATGTGTTTGCGTATATTATTAGATACAATGGTATTGCTTACTAGTAAGTATTTTTGTACTTGTGAGGTAGTTTTGAAATGTTTTGGAAAGTTTTGTTGCTAGAAGGGAGGAGAGAGAATTAAAATGTGTTGGCCTTGATTATCTTGATCAAATTAATCTTCATGTCATTTCGCTGAAGGTCGACCATGTTGTAGAGAAAAAATAATAAAAATAAATATATTAGTGTTTTTGAAAATTCATGATTTGGTGGTTTGGAGTTGTTTTGAACTTGGGTTAAACTTTTAACATTCAGTGGTGTCAATTCACAAGAACTTTTATTTATATAGAATAATGTCAAAGGATCTCGAACATAAATTACTTGTTTGAAAGAACTGAATCAATTAATTTACTGAAGAAAGAAAAATTTAACGTTACCTTTTTGCTGAGGCAAGTCACATAAACATTAATTTGTTACTGCCGAACGTAGAACTCTGAAACTTGTTGGTTGGTGCAACTTAGATAAGATTGGTGGGAAACGCAACGAAGATTAATTCAGCACTGCTCGCAGGGTATGCATCTTCGCGGACTACATTTACTGAATGTCGCAGTCCATAACAAATATTTCAAACTTCCATCCCTCTAGCGAGTTAGCATTTGGATGCCTCGCATCAGATTGATTGACGCAAGGATGAAAGGTACTTTCTTCTCCATATGGTGTGAAAATTACTCTTTTAATGCACAATTTAATATTTTTTTAAAAATTTAACTCTGGTCAGAAATCTGTAGATTCGCAGCAAAATAATTTTTATTCACTTTTGCTCATTCGAAATCGAAACCGTGACCAGAGAGATGCAGCCCACTTTTTCATATAGTGTTTCAATCACTGTAAACAAAATGTATTGTATGGCCTACGAATTAGTCTAAACAATTTAACTTTGTTGAAGGTCTGCCGATTTTCAGCAAGATAATTTTGTTTCACGACTGCTTACTCGAGACCGTGATTTCGTGGCCATTCTCTCACGCCAACGCGATGCCTTGATCAACCTCGACGGCAAACACTACAAGCGGCAAGGCATTGGGGAGTTTTTGCACGGCAAACAGTTACAACAATCAGCAGCACTATCGAGTTTCGCATCACTTTTGTCCATCTTTGTATGCGCAAAAGACTGAGATTGCTGTCGATTGCTGCACGCTGTGCCGAAAACCTCCCTATTCGGAAGGTTTTGAACGGCCAAGCCTGACAGCAATCGACAGCACTATCGATCTTCTGCGCATGCGCAATTATTTTTGCAACACTTTTTATCACACACATGCGCAGATGCGCATTCACGTTTCAACACACATGGACTGAAAACGAGTTTGCAGCCGATTGTTGCACGCTATGGCGTACAAAATCTCCCTATTTTCGCTGTGTCCATTCAGCCCCATGTTCCAACATGACAGCTCCTTGAACACGGCACGGATGTTGTCAGGTGCGCTGGCGCGCCCTGCGGATGTGTGGCCTCCACTTCCGGCGGAAGGGCGAGGGCACTTCGTGTTTGAAGAACGCCTCCCAATCGGCGATCATCACGTCATCCACCCAGCTCGAGTAGTAGCTGACGTCGGTGTAGGTGCCCGGGTAGTGCGGGAGGCCGCAGCCGACGCCGCCCTTCACGATGCCGGTCAGCTGCCCGCCGCACACCAGCGGGCCTCCGGAGTCGCCCTGCGGAAGGAAAATAAAACAAATCCAATAATAATATTTCGGAAATTATGATTTGACGGTTCAGAGAATTCACTGTCCCTGTCGGGAATCAATTCGAGATTTCCTGATATATTTTGGACAGTCCAAACTTTACAGTAAACCCTCTTGAGTACAAACTCGCTTAACACGAATCTTGTAAAACACACAAAACTTCCTGTCCCGGTAAGGGATTATGATAATACGGACATTTATAATACTCGGATGACCCGAATTTTTATAACACGAACGCCGATTATTTCGGTCCCGTGCAATTCGTGTTAATGAGGGTTTACTGTATATACTGGCTGAATCTAGCTCAAAGCCAGCTTTGCCTCGGTCCCTGAAGTAAGTGTGACCGCGAGGACAGTCTTGACCTTGTGTGGGCTACCACACTACACATCTACTTGTTCTACTAGGGGGACGAATCCCCTGGGTGGACACCTAAGCTGTTCTCTTTTATCCGCACTGCTCGTCGACGTACAAGTACGCCGACAGGCTGTTATCGGCATCCCACCTGAACGCAGTTTGCACTCGCAGCAACCTCCCCAATCAATACCTGGGTGGGGTCACCCTGCCAGCTCAGAGCTACGAGATATTCAGGCTAGTATCGGAGTCCAAATGATGCCCTACTCACATGTGCCGGGACAAGTCCTCTTTGCCGAGAGTATCGGGCCATTACCACGACGAAGCCGAGAGCCCATCAAGGGGCCACCAGAACTAAGCGGCTCGGATCCGGGTGATCGTCACCACCAGAGATCGTGACCATCTACCTGGCCGCGATCCCCGCCCTCCTACGATGGCCGCGGGGACAATTGCGTTTGAGATCCGACGGTGGCGGATTTTCGACATTAGGCCGAATTCAGTAGCTGTCCGAAGGAGAATTGAGAATTCTAACGGCCGGCTGCTCTGATTGGTAGTTTTCCGTGGTTTCTCCGATCAAAACCAGCCGAATGCCGGAGCAGTACCCTAATAATTGGCCATGCACTGGAAGCGATCTATCCTTCCTCTACCTCTTCTTTGTCCTAGCCTCTCACCTAATTCAGACACGCAAGCACTACACTACCACACATGCCGGGAGCGTTTCTTCGTTGAGGCTGTACATCGTTGGAGGCAGATTCCTAGTGGGGAAACTCTTACAAGGAGGTCGGCTCCGGATCTCACCATCCAGCGGGGGAGGAACACCGCAAGGAGTATAAAAAAAACATTAACAACACTAACGGGACTAATGTTCATAACCGTTTCCGGAAACATCAATCTATAAAATTGCTTCATCCTAAGTAGCTATGACTCGCAACAGTGGTGGACATTTGCGAAACGGGAAACCTTCTCTCACATAATTGTTGAATTTTTTAAAAAGGACCAGGTTGTGAAGTTTGTAACAATTTTTCAGCTATCCGATTACCTTAGATGTTTATCATTTCTTGTATTCAGAGCCTTATAATATTTTACAGAAAAAACAAATGTTATATCTGTTATAAATTATTCAAGTTGCCAGTATAAGTTATTGTTCTCATAGAATACGCAAACAACCTCATTAAATTTATCTTACGGACAATATGTAATGAGACTAACTCTGAGTATTGAGTGAACTGAGAGGTGTTTATAAGGATAAGGAAAAATTATTTTAGAACCATCATTCATCTCACATATGTATCTTTTGTCAACTTACAAGTAAAATTTACTACTACTAAATTTACTAATCGCAATGCCTGAGATGTGGAAGTACGCGTTACACCCGGTCTTGACCTCAAATGCATTTTAGCCTTCCTGGTGCTTCTTGAAAACACGAGAGGTCCTTTACATAGTTCGATTCACATTCATGACACTCGTCAACGTTATGTTACTCTTGTGCAGGGCTGTTCAAGCAGAGCGAATCGAGAGCGTGGAGCCATGTTGGTTATCGAGAACGCGACACCGGAGCCCGAGCGTTGCGCGGCTTGCAATAACCTGTCACAGTGTCCCGATAACTGCAGTCGTGGAAACATGGAAGTCGACGCGAGCACTTCGAAAACTAAAGTGTCCTCACCGCTAATTTTCAATGCAGCACTGGAAGAAAAATATATTTTCGCAGATGGCGGTAGCTATGCATAATGTTTAGTTTGCAAAAACGTGCTTAATCACATGAAGTTGAATTTGCAACGTCATTATACGGTTAATCATGCTGCTGAATGCGACAAAAACGTTCTTCCAAAGAAGAACTTAAGGAAGTTTGAAGTGCTATGAGAAATAATGCGTTTCAAGAAGTATGTTTTGGATATATTAACAGTAACATAACAGTTTTAACAGTAAAATAACACAATAAAAACATATTAATTTTATTTATTTTAAAACTGAACCTTTGGGAAATAACAACTTCCCAATCTTCTCAAAATTAGCTTCAGTGTCATTCACGAAACATTGAATTTTGGAAGCTGTGTAGATGTATTCAGAACATTGCGATCGGAATGTGAAATCCGATTTAAGGATTTGTTGGTTTTACAATTACAATTTAATATATTTGCCACATCTTTCTCTCTTGATATAAGCTATTTTCCTTGTGATTTTCAATTAGAAATAACTGAGCGACCCTGAATTAAGAGAAAATTTTCAAACAAATGAAACCTTTATCAGAATTTTATGAGAACGTCACTCAAACACGTCATCCGAAATTGCATCGGAATGCTGCTCGAATGTTTAATATGATTGGATCAACGTACAAATGTGAGCGGTATTTTTTCTTTGAAAACTTGTAAATCTTGATTGAGAAGTACCATTACAGATCACAAAGTGAAATGCAAGAAGAAAAATGATTAATTTACAATTAGCTTGATTTTTTCATTTTAATCTCATTTGCTGTCACTATTTCCGTTATTAGTACTTAGTTATCAGTATTTAGTAACATTTTTTCGATAACCTTTAGAATACTTTTTCTTAATCAGCAACATAATAAACTGTAATGTTGCAGCAATTAAATTTCTTAATATGCTTGAGTACTCTTTTGCAACTAAAAATTTGGCATATCTGGCGCAATCTGCAAAAATAAATTTTTCTTTCCATGCTGCAATGATAATTACTTTCTTATTTTGAAATCACAAAAATGCGTATAACTAGTAAGTGTTCCAATAAATCACACACAAATATTTCATTGTTTTTCTGCCGGAATATCCTTTCCCAGAGCAGTGAAACATTTTCAGTCCGAGCAATGGAAAATAAATCAAGAAACAAGACGTGACTCATTGTGCCGCAAGTCCCCAATCGATAAAAGATGACGTAATCTGCTCCGTCTGCCGGTGGAGCTGCTAGGGAGACCAGGGAGCAAGCAGCAGCTACTCCTCGGGGCAGATTGTTGGGCGGCCCTAGTGCGAAGTTCATCAAAGCTTCGGGCATTGTGTCCTAGATAACACGTTCAATCAGAGATTAAAGTCTGATTTATCAAGAAAAATATCGAATCGTTACAATCTCTACATCTTATCATTCATTTTCTTAGCTGTTAATTGTCTCCCAAATATAATCAGTTAATAAATACTGAAAATGCGACGAAAACATTGACTTTTTCTACAAGGAATATTAACTACGAATGATGCTTTAGGAAGGAAATTTCGTAATATAAGTGCTCTCGTTTTCTAACAATTCATTTTACTATAAAAAAATCAAGGCGAAAAGTAAACGCAGTTTTCGTGATGATAGGGTTAACAAGTGTTACTTTGTGAAATTATTGAGTTCTTGCAAAAATAGGCGCGTAAAATATGGATGTACCTCTGATGGGAGAACTATTGATGTGTTTAAAATCGTTTAATTTAGTGGCTTTCACACTTTCCAACAAGAAGTGTGCAGAATTTGTTACCGTGACTTCCTTCAGGTAACGAGTTCTGCACATGCGCTCTCTTATTAAAATTGAATTGTCAAAAACAAAGAAATATATGTTTCTTGAAAACAAGATCATCACGTATACTTTTTATTATAAATTAATAATTATTATTACAAATGATTTGCACTATTCATTGATGTAATTATTGAATTTAATTAAGGTTTGACAAAGTGAGGAAAACTGTAAGGATTATCACAGAAAACGAACATATTGATAGTTCAGAAAAGTCAGTGAGGTGAATGGGCTTGTTTGGTGTCACACAGTTCATGAAGAAATAATTAGAGCATTAGGACATTATTTTATTCAATTATTACGAAATTCTCGCGCCTCCCTGGGGACGCGCACCTCACAGTTTAAGTAACACTGGCTTAATTGACCGTTATCAATGTTATCAATGAACCGTTTCGTTATTTAATTGCAACGCTGAACACGCCGATTTTCTCAAATTGGAAACACATGCGATTGAGTATTAAAAGTAAGTTTCTCACAATCGGAAGGTAAACATAAACATATCTAAGGAGAATGTTTCAGCAGAAAACTAAGTTGAAAGAAGAAGAATTGTAAGAATCTGCTACAGTTATTGAATTTATTTTTACCCTTGAGATTGACAACTATAGTTATTTCTTTGATTAATCTCCTTTATCACAACGCAAGGAAAATGATAATAAAATAATATATGAGTTTCTAATGTACCAAAATACATGCCGAATAGTTCGGAGTGTTAATAAAATCAAACATTATGAGGTGTTTGTACACTCTGGCCAAAGTATTATTTGATTTTGTAAATTAAACAGTCCAAACTATTTCGGTAATATTCTTTGGCATTTCTAGGAAAAGTTATAACTTTATAATTGGGATCAAGGGAAACGTTTCCATCAACAATATTATCCAAAGAATGTAGGAAACACGATACCTGACAGGTATCGGGTCCTCCCCGTTCGTAGTAACCGGCGCAGAGTAGGTCGCCGGGCGGATCATAAGGATACGACTTTTCACAGCGTTTTCGGTTTACGAGAGGAATCTTCACGAACTTCAGTAAATCTGGATCCGAGTTATCCTGAAACATAAATCCCAATTGATCATTTAGGAAGATTGCACAATAAATATGTGACATTCAGAATTCATCATTTTGCTCTTAAGGAATCCTAGATATCAAGTGATTGACATTTAGGGCCTAGCTCATTACTGTATGTTGGCGAAGGGGGATGCTTATTCCTTCACTCCCACTGTTTGTATGTGTATGCATGAGCGGTGAACGATGATAGATGATGAGTCATTATGGATCTGTCTGTTATATATCTTGTGTGTCGTGCAACTCTGCAACTGCGCGGGTACTTTGTGAAAAAGAAGAAGACTGTCAGAAGTCTTGTGGATTGTGCAACTCTGCAATTGCGTGGGTATTTTGGAACAAAGAAAAATAAAGACAATCTGTCAGAAGAAAGCGGTATAATGCCAACTACTTAAGATCGAATTCCTCTGAAAACTCTTCTAATACAGCCTTTAAGTTATCTCCCAATTCAGGATTACTTGAATATCACGGAAGAGTCCGTCTTACATTGTGGTTGATTAAAAACGGTCTGAGTCGGGTGTAGTGGGCATACTTCAATTGACTTTAAGCGGAAGTAGGAGAAATATAAATTGTATTTTCCGTATTCGTAAGTTTGAATTCTTTTCGCCATTTTAACATTTTTATTTTGTTCGTTTTATTTGTTAGAGTATCTCTTGTGAAAGAGTTGTTTGCACTGGCTCAACGCATACATTCTTCAAGGCTGAAAAGATAATTTTGAAAAGTTTTTAGTTTGTAAAATTTTGTACAAGTTCCAGACCCAACAAAAACCTTTAAAATATGTAAGTGGATCATCTCCACTATCAGTTTTCCGGTGTTTTATCACTGTTTAGACGTGACATAAACGTGAATTTTCGATTGCATGTTACATCAATAACATTTAACTTCTTTTTACAAATTCTACCTGGATCACCTTTTCTTTTACACTTGCTCCCTAAAATAGAAATATAGATTTTCAACATTATTTTTCTTCTCTTGGTGTTCAATAAAAGTTACGTATTTCTCGTCAATAGTTTCAGGAATGATTTTTCCCAAGAGTGTTGTGCTCACGTTCATTTCAACTGCCGTTCTTCATCAAAGTTCAAAGAAAAAGACTGATTTTTTTCTAGGAACGTAAAGCGTAGGAACTATTACTTTCAAGTTCAGCAGGAAGAGTAAATTTAACAATTACTTATTAAGTAATGGAAAAGAAAAATCTGGTATTGTAGGACTTCTATTTTGTGTACACAAATAGCATTCGATGTTTTAAGATACGAACACAATGTTGGGCTTGCGTACTTACTCGAGAGTCGCCCCATCCTGCTACAGAGCAGAGACCACCTCTGTTGAAAGTCTTGTTGTTTTGCAGTTTGACGAGTTTCACGTTGTCCTTCCCCAAAGGCATTGATCGGTCTACCTAAAAACGAAAGTACGTTCATATTATACACGTTACTCATACATTAGAATGTGAAGCATCCACATTCGCATACAACCACCTCACGCTCACGCACGCATGGATGCATACACGTAAGTAATGGAGCTTGATGTATAAGTTCATATGGGTATTAACACAGGTATAATATTACGATACAATTATAATATTTAAAAAAGCATTCTTCAATGTTAAGCGGCAGTGCTTGGCTCGAGTCATGACTGTTAATCTTGGTGTTGGTAACATAGGTCCAAGGCTTCTTGCTTGTCTGTATCATCTTAATAGCGCACTTATTCAGTATTATTTGTTCGCTTGATTGATTGTCTTTAATATTTAGTAGTTTAAGGGTATCCTTTTGTTGCTTTTAAACAATCAAAAATTAAAAGATAATTAAAGACTTATGTTTAATGTATTTTGATAAAGTTGACGGTTGCGGTTAAAGCATTGCAATTCGTCAAACATGATTTCGTGAATTAATTTTTTCACACGTTCGGTTTTCATAATCAACTTGCGAGGTTCAAAACTGGTAAATAATAAAATACACTCAAGCATTGTCAGCAGACCGATGGTCAAATGTCAACAATATATAATTAAAACAAAACATGTTGATAAGAATAAAAACCGTTGAAAAATTTCAGGATGTCCGGCGAATGATGTTGTGAAAATGCACTTCAGTTCCTGTACCGCTCTTTGCTACATACAAGGAAAAAATTAAAGAAAAAATTTGAATCACTTTCTGAGAATTAAAAAAAAATTGCATTAACTTCAAGCAAAAATCACGCGAAAATTCACTTATTTCTTTCCTTTTTTTCAAAAACTTGTACATGATTTTTTTTAGATCTGATTTGTTAAAACAAACTTTGTTTAAGACAGAAATCTGTATCTGCAATTTCGTACTTTTGGAATGTTAACATTTTACATTTTTCAAAAGTACAAGCAGTAATTTATAATGCACTTAAACCCACGAAGTATTTCGCGAATCGTAAATATCACCAAATTCTCCAATATGTTTACCCCGCATTACGTAATTGCATCGAATGCGTGAAACAGATTTCTGAATTAGTATGACTTTTTCCCCTCTAAAAACAATATAAAAATAAGACGCGCATGTGCGGATGCAAAAATAAAAAAAGCGATTTTATTTTATATGTAGTATTATATTGCGGTTTACCAAGCGACTGCCCCTCCACTTTTACTGATCGAAGTAAAATAATATTTCTGTATCCTATATTCCAAGTTTGTAACTATCGAAAATTTTCAAGTTTTAATCAAAGTCGTAGTATTATTATGCTTATGAGTGCCACTATTCAAACAAGGAATTAAACAAAAAAAAAATAAATGCGTTTTGAATAAAATTTTGAAAATATAGTACGAGCTTTCATGAACAGTGAGCATGTGTGGAGCTACTGATTGACCACTCATATTGACCACTGGTGGAAAAAATTGAGTTCGATATGAAATCGCATAGATTTTAATGCGCTCTCCCCGCTCCTACTTTCAGATTTCTTCAAAAAGCATTTAATATGTGTTAAAATGCCTTTCCTAGAAATCTGAGAGCAGGAGGGCATTAAAAACTACACGATTTCATATCAAACTCAATATTTCCCACAAGTGAACAATATGTGTTTTAATTTGTTGCTCCCCATGTGCTATACACATGTTCAGTGTGGTATACCCAAGCATTCAACCTTAAAATTAAGAGTTCTTTCGAATTTGTAAGGCCGTAAACTGTGTCCAGTGAGCTTGAATCTCGTTAGTTATGCGTGATCGAATTGGGAACATTCACTCTGGGGAAAAATCTTATGGGCGGTTTCGGCGTTAAGTTTTTCACACACATGGACAGACAGAGAGACAGACAGGTGGATCCGTTACTTGTAACTTTCGAAACATTTCGTAACCGTCTCTATACTACGTTTTCGAGAAACTGAAGTGGACAATAAATCCTGGCTTAAATGCTTGATGATAAAAGGTTCCTAAAAGCAATGGCATCGATACATCGATGATTTTTGTGTGTGATGAAGTAATTCTGTGAAATATTTTAATCGAATGGGTGGGTAAATGATTAGACTAATCTTCAGCAACTTAATATAAGATGTAAGTATTTAAACAAAGATTAGAACTTCTCTGCTTATCATAGCGACGGAAAACTGACGTATTCTCCAGGTACTTGTTACGCCATGTCCCTCTTAACTTCGAAAACACGCGCATTCGCTCACAATCTGAACAAAAAATGTGGGAAGTAAGATGTCACATTTGTATGATAATTTTTTTTATTTTATTTTACGTCAAAAAAAAACAGTTAAAACTGCGTATGACGTGCTATGGGGAAAAGTGAATTGTGTGCACATTTTCAAAATTCTGTGATCCTTACACTAAGTCATATACTACTTGAATTTTGAAAAGAAAGAAAAAAAGCTCCCATGTAATAAAATATATTTTCAAGGATAAATAAGCAATAAATTTTGGGCTCTTACCCATGTTGTCCTTCGGAATAATACTTCCTGCCGCGACAACATGGAAACGATAACTTGAATAATTGTATTTCCCACTGAATTCTAGAAGACGTGCACAGAAAATGAAGTTACATTTCTGGGTATGTGCCCACATTTACCAGAGATGTAAAACTGCTGGTAACAGAACACGACTTTCATAGAAATACGCTTTTTTAAATTACGTATATTTAATGTAGTTACGATTGCAGAGAACAATTTTCAATGAGCCAAAAATGCTTATATGTTGTTTCAGTGAAATGCACTCCACTTTGCATCTTTTTGTTGCAGGAAGGTGGGGCGAAGCGAGTGCGACAGGAAGGGCAGAAAATAAATATCCTGCCAGCACCGGGTTATCGTCTGGTAAGAATATTAATACTGATCAGGTTTATTCGTATACTTATCTAGGAAAATACTGTTTGTTTCATTAAAGTTATTCGGTTTATTATAAGACGAACGATACCGTTCGAATAACATATTCCGAATGCATGTGAGCTTCTTTATAGAGGAATTGTGTAATGTGCGGTGAAGCCTCCTCATGTAAGATACTCCTAGAGGAAACGATGAACCATGAAAATATTGTTATACTACTAAGCTTGATACTTGTAGTACAAAGAAACTATCGGGAAAAAATTAAGATGTGAGAAAGTGGAAATCGGAACGAATGTAAGAAACAAAATATTATTTTTATGAATCTTGGATTATTTACCAAATGTTTGAAACAAATTAATTTGTTTTTTGTCTAATAACACAAAAACTGAGGCGATATTGAAAACGTATGTTAAATACCTGCCCTCTTATAAATTTTTGTAAGATTTCAATATATTCAATGGTAATTTAGATTCATTAGAAAATACCACATGATTGTATTAAATAGTGATAGAATTACTTGATTTCTCTTCACTTTTCCTGCAACTTATTTATTTCCAGAGAGTAGTTTAAGTAGAACACATTTCTTATATAACCAACCTGTTAATAAATACGATCAAAGTTTTCCTACTTTTGCATAACATCACAATTTTACGAAGCGGTTAATTGCAAACTATCAACGAAGATACTCACCATGAGAACGGCGATATCCGCATCAACATCTTCCCACGGCTTCTTGGTGTATAAAGTGTGGTGGACGATGGTGAAGTTGAGCGCTTTGCGGCCGAAACGATTGATGCTGCCAACCACCGCCATTTTCTTTACTACGTTGGACCTGCGCTCATAGAGATTGGTGATAGTATCTTTAAACGAAATTTAGAAATAATCCTAACACTGAGTTTTGTGAGGAAGTCATTATTACCGCAGATTTTCTATAACATTTGAATTAACTTCAATATTACGAGAATCTATGTTTACTACAGGTACAAAATTTAGGACGTATAGTTATTCCAATCGGTGATTAAATACTCATGTATTATTATTATGTTAAGTGGTAAATCGATAGTAATTTGATCATTGTTATTTCTTACTCTAATATTGAAAATTTGTTGAAACTATACGGTCATTCCGTACGTTATATATTTATTTATTTATTTAGTCAAAAACAGCCAAAAACTGTATGTGGCGTATGGGGGAGAAAATTATCTGTGCACGCTTTCTTGAGTTTCAGAATCCCTTCCCAACAATTTAACTATTAATAGTTAAAAGATGAAAAAATATCCGAATTATTGAAAACTTATTTGTAACGGTAAACGAGCGGATTTGATTTTTCTATATTGCAAACAAAATAGAAACTCACCTAAGCTCTAATACCACAAGGAAAAGGAAAGCTCAACAAAACGTGCGCATAGTGAAGCTACATTTACGTCCAGAAGCAAATCAAGGGGCCATCTCAGCATTTTCTCAATGGATCAGGGAATTGGACAAAAACCCGATCGAGATGGGCGTCATTGACCCGGAAGCTGAAGTACATTACTTGTTACAGTCGTATTAAGTCTTTTTTAAAAATGATACCATGCAAATGTAAACTAATTCATTATACTATATATCATTGTTTTGTTAAAGTAAATATTATTTTTCTTTTTGGCGATCAGTATAGTCTCTAATTGTATAGAAACAGTTATATATAAATAGAGACCGGATTTTTATGCAATTCCTTTTTTTTGTCTTTCTACTTTCCGTTCTCAAAATTATAATCTTGGTGAATCGTCGCCGTCTAAGCACAATATTTAATTTTTTCTTTACATATTTTTACAGGTTTAGTATTCTATTACATATTTTGCTATTTTCAAAAAATATTTTTACTATTCTATCAATTGACTTCAATTTTATTACGTATTTTGTATTATTTTTTTTAAATTAGCTTTTTCCCCACTTTATTACTGCGTGCTGTCTACTTGCGGTATATTACGTAAAGACGCAGTAGATGTCAGTCCGGCGCACCTACTACAGTTCTCTGTAGCGGGAAGTGCGCGTCAGCGACTAAGATAATTTTCGCCGTTAGGTGTGAAGAGTAGCACTGACACCGCGTTTCGTGATCTTTAACCTTCATTTCCGAAAAACATCTGCAATTGCCGACGTATAATACTTGCGACGTGTAATGCTGCACGTTGCAGCAATTGTTTACTGGCCGTAGATATCGCTAGTTTGTACGATGGCTTCTATTGCGCTTCATCTGACTGCCAAACTACGGTCCTGCATAAAAAATAGATGAAGCTTTAACTACTGATTGATTGACTGAATGGATTTTAAAACGTTTGTATTCTTTTTAAAATTTGTTCAGGAATTTTTTATAAATGTAATTTTGTAATATGAAAATGTGTTTTATAATTTGTGTATTTTAATGTTACATATTATATCTAATATTATATACTTTTTACATATTCTTATTGTTTTCATTACATATTTATGCATATATTTTGTTGTTTCATACTACCTATTTTTGCGGTGTCTAGTTATAAATTATTGTTTTAAAAGTGATAATAGCTTCCTAATGGAATCTTTCTTCCAACAGCCAGGTCCTGAACTGCGCCAGCATTCAGGCAGGTCGGAAACTGTGTGTACATTCTAATTTTGTTGATTAAACACCAGTTTTACACAGAATATCAAATGGTAAATTTCATTTTGCAGAGATTTAAAGATTATTTTCTTTTCTGACTCCCCATAATACGGAGTGGGGGAAATCAGGAGAGCTAAATCTCTAAAATTCAATATAAAGTTGAAAAGAGTCTCATTTTCATGAATATGGCTTAAGGTTCACAACTCACCTTAAACGATTTGAGGATCAACATCCGTCGCCCCGAATGTTTCCTCATTTGATTGGTACAGGTTTCCCTAATTTTTGCTCACTTGATTCCTAGATGTTTCCCGAATTGTTCCTCACTTGCATTCTTCACATTTCCCTGAAAGTTTCTCCCATTGATCCATGTTATTTTTTGAAATGTGCCCCGGCCCCGGATTGAAACGAAAAATTCTAACTAGGCCACCAGTATGAGTCCCACTAAATAATCTAAAAAAAATGTTACATACAATACCTAAATATTTTATTTAAAATACTTAATCAGCAAAATGTTTATTGTGCACATTATTGTTTTGAATATGACAATTTCTCCGTACTGTAATCTTACATCGTTTGTGAAAATTTATGTCATGGAGTAAGAGCTACCTACCCTCCCAAAATATAATAAAACTCTCTATTCATCAATAGGTCTAGTTAACGGCGCCAGTAATGCCGTCACGCGATTGAAATTAGCAAGTCTAGGTAGTTGAAGGTTGGTTGGTTGGTTGTTAGCAATTCCGAGCGCGCCAACAGCCTAGGTTATTAGTCCCATAAGTGTAGTGCATTTTTTCCCCTTGGGAGATTGCGGTGATCTTCCCCCGCTGGATGGCGAGATCCGGCGCCGACCTACTGCCGGCTAGCGGGGTTTCCCCCTAACCAGGAGTCTCCCACCAGCGGGGCACCGCCCCAGCCGGGACAAGCTCTAAGCTCCTGACCGATCTCCCGGAATAAGTGGTAGTGTAGTGCATGTTAGTGTGTGTGTGTGTGTGTGAGTGTGTTAGGAGAGAGGATAGGACAAAGAAGAGGAAGGAATGATCGCGCGCGGTCTGTGGCACGTTTGTTAAGGTACTGCTCCGGTATTTGCCTGGTGTGGAATCGTAGAAACCACGGAAAACTACCGATCAGAGCAGCCGGCCGCTAGAATTCTCCTTCAGACAACGACTGAATTCGACCTATCTGAAAGGCTAGTGTCGAAAATCCTGCCGTCGTCGTGACTCGAATAGGTAGTTGAACAAACATAGTGCCCACGGGAGGTGAATTGCTTTTCGCATTGCTTGAGCCATTCGGTCTCCCTAAAACCAAGACCAAATACATTTGTAGTTGGTGTTGATAAGAACTAAAATTGCCTCGTTTTCACGTGAACTTCCGCCTTCAAGTGCTCTGGCATTCACTGTTTTGAAGAATAACCAGGCCTATAGAACTCTGAAGGGGTTTTGTGTCGATAGCGTCTGCTATATAGTATAAAACTGTCATCTTTAATTAGAGTAATATGTATAGAGGAGAGACTGCCTTTTCAAAATGTCAATTAGTACGCCAGTTTGTACTACGAACATATTAGTGTATTGTATTGTATTGCATTGCATTGTTTTAACTATTTGCACGATTATGAAGGTTACGAGGCCTTTTGCTAACCGCAAAAATTGCCAACGCCCTCGTGATATTACCGCACACATACAATGAGGTTGGCGATGGGACTGGAATGTTACGAAAATGCTGATACCTTCACCGCATTTTTCCTGTAGAACGAAAGGAAATTGAGTAGTTTTTGAATTAGAATTGACCGATTTTTACCTAATTGTTCTATAATATTCTGAATTTACTGTATTGTACATCAATCAATAATATTAAAACTAAGCGCTTTAACAGCGTACATAAGTTCGAATCTTTTTCGGTATACATCTCGACTTCTTGTACGGATTATTTGTTTGGGAGCAGAGTTTAAACGGTATAATAAAGTTCCACGAGTTACGTATTATTTCATCAATCACCTCTACGCTATCGAAAGCGAGAAACTTTCAGTATGCTTCCAAATGTTAATCGTGGCTCAAATGTAAAGTATTGATGCAATGATGAGCATTTAATTAACGTGTGCTGGCTAGGATGAGTAAATAGATTGATATATTTAGAACTGTGAAAATTGAATTACAACGAAAAACGTGCGTAACAGTGAAAATAACCTTTTTATTTCATCTGGGGATAAAGACTTTACTGATGGAATACAAAAATATAATTGATTCTTTACTATGATAATGGATATAAATAAGTTATTGTAAAATAGAGTAAAATAGATGGTATTCGTGAGGAACTAAATTTTACGTAGGGCAACGATGGAGGAGAGGAAAGTAAAATCTATTTCTTCTATTGCTTAAACGAGATTTTTTTAAATGAGACACATTTATACACTTCAAAACGCGTTGTGTTATGTGACATATGTTTTTCAACAGGATATAATTTTGATTTTACTAGAAAGTAGAAACATTTGTCATCGAAAATAAGAAATAAACCGTTAACCGTGTTAACGTAGTAGTGGGTAAAAAACTGACTAGAAAGTGAAAATGTTACTGAACCGGGTGGAAAGGAATTTAAAATCATATATTCAAATGTTTAGAAATTTGATAACAAAAAATTAGTAAATTTTCCCATTTCATGACATTTTAATTATTAAGTTCCAGACGAATGAATTCCAATTAATGCAGACTATGTCTAATAAAAGCTTAGAAGCAAATAATTTTACATGTTTAAATTCCTTTGAATTGAGTACTTTTAAACTTTGAGTACTTTAAAATCGTTATGACTATATTATTTTTAAAAGATTCATATCATTTTCACGTAACTGAGAATTGCAATTTTCAACAAATGCGAAAGTCTGCGTTTAGTTATTCGCACCGGTCGATTTGCAGTGGTAGAATACATAATATACGACTCACTTATCGACGCAGTGCGCTGCCGTCAAGATGTGCCGTACGCCGATAATAGCGCCTCCACAGAAGTCTACTGTACCATTCCTTAGGAAGATACGAAGATACACCTAAGGACAGAAAAAAAACTGGATCTGAGCTACGTAGTAACAGTTTTATGCAAACACGTGGAAAAGATTACTCGAACAAACTCTTCAACTTATCTCAATATTATTATCTTATTTCTTTATTCAATAATATTTGTATTCCATGACGAAAAAGATAATGTCTTTTGATGAATTCCTAAATAGATGCTATGAATAGATGTTTAAATATTAGTTACTTCAAAATTATTTTTTTACATTTTTGAGTAACAGTTCTCTGAATTTCTATTTAATGGAGTGAGATCCTGAATTTCGGTGCCTCACTTGACATTTCCAATTAACTCTTTTTCTCGTCATAAAATCAATTCACAGGAAAGTGACAGTATACTTTTAGGGACCAGGGCCTTGTGATACTACACAAAGCGTTCATATTGGACGTTTACTACGACCCTAAAAGTAAACATGAGAATGTACACAGCTTCTCTGTCAAGTAATTCAGTTTTGATTATTGTAAAATGTTACATCATGAATATTAAGCTGCATTATTCATTTTTCGATTTCGTTTCAATGTTAATACATCTTCACTGCTATTTATTTACCCTCATCATCATTTACCATTTCACGGCTAGGAATGATGGTGCAGAAAATAGAAATAAAAAACGTAAATAACGATAAAACTATTTTAGTTCCTGTAAATTTAAATGTGAATTTGAATGATTTGATACTCTGTTTCTTTCACAATTTGCTGAACGTTTACTATATCTGATTAGAAATGAAAAGAAAACTTTTATGAGAGGAAATTCAGAACAAAGGACATGGTTTGTATATTCAAATGACGTGATAATCCTTCGTCAGTATGAGTAACATTACTCAGAATTTTACAACCTAGTGTATTGTAACGTTTGTAACCTTGAGATATTCTCTAAGCATATATCCAGAGGACAAGGTGGATAAAATGCTCCTGTTCACAGTAAATTATATTCAAAACCAACATATACTAATACGTACCTTCGTATCACATCTGGCAAAAATGATAAACTAAAAATGGAGTTACATATGCTTTCTGGTGTCTAAGAGTGGAGTTACAAATACTTGTGGACGTCCTGTAGACTTACTAAACTTCCTTTTATTCTTGTAAACATGCAATTCACATTTCACATCGTAATGTGCAATGCAAAAGTTGTATCTGATCATGTGATGTGTAGTATTTTGACTAATAAAATATTTCACACGATAAGCCTTGCCCTTTTATAAATTCATATAATTGATTCATGTAAGTGACTGACATTAAATTAAATTACTTTTAATAAAATAATATGCTACATTTTCCTATTCAAGTCTTTCGACGTTGTCACAGTGAATTGGGAAATATAACGGTGTTACAGCTCATGATTAAGTTGTTTCCAAATTAATAGAGACGGTTACATATGAACTCATTCCTACTCTAATTCAAGTTTCACTGGTTAAGAATATTTTGATGTGTTTGAAATTGATAGGATTGTGTGTGACTTTTTTCAACGTGCCTATCTCGAGACTCGACCTTGGCTGGTTTTATCTGCAGACACCAGTAGACGTACGAATCTGTGGGCGAGAGTGTGGAAATGCCCTGCTTACCTGGTAGGGGAATCTCTCTGATGTGGCCTGCTTCCCGTTGACAATGGACGAATGCGTGCGGCCGTATCTCCCTTCTGTGGAGAAGATCGGTTATCAGTCATTATATTTTAAAGATCACTGGAGAGGAAATTATTTATTTCGGAAACACAGGAGAAAAGTGATTGCATTAAACAGAGGTAAAGCACTCTCAACACTTGTGTTCGTTATAAGTTGGTTAAAAAAAGTGGAAGTTATCACATTAAATAGTTCAACTTATGTTAGTGTTAACTGTATTTTATTCAAAGGCAATACCTAAGGTGTTTTGAAAATTACCGAAGCAATACAAATAGCACGAAACAATTTGGAGCTGTTTCTGATAAAATTTTGAAAATGGTATTCAGCGACTAGTGGCGTTTGTAAAGAACTCACAAAAATTAATATTCGTTTGAAACTCGAGACACTGCGAAACCACTCACACCGATCGTGAAATATTAATTTTGGTAAAAATCCTGTGCACAGTTTAGACGCTTGTGTTGTTCACAGACAGATGTTTCGAAAGAAACAGTTTTTCTGAATCAGGGACCTCAGTTAGTTTATTTCCGTCAAAATCTTGGCATGCATTTTTGCAAAATGACATAAATTTACCTGCACTACCTACTATATACCTTTAATGCAAATAAATCGCAGTGCGTGCTTAGCAGTTCCAGTGGTGCTATAAATAAAATCTCCACTTCTTTTGTGTCTGAAATGTTTACGAATGTCTCAGAATATATGTTAAACCGTTTTACAGCATTTTTATTTAGCCATTGTATGACCCGCAAAGAGCAATTGGCCTCGGCGACTTTAGATCCCGGGGCTCCTAGTCGTTCACATAATCAGGAATCCGCGATGTCTTGAATTCGTTTCACATTTGTGGCTTCACGTAGTTAATGAATACGGCTAGCGACACCGGTTTCGCGATCGTGGCCTTCCAGTAGAACCATCTCAGCATTCCCCTGGATGACCAAGGGAAACCACGAAAACCTGTCAGGATGGTCTGCAGGAGGATTGAACCCGCGCCTCTCGAATGCGAAGTCCGCCCTGAGCCAATTCGCTCGGTTTTCTAGAGCGCACAGGGAGTCAAAGATAACTTTTACCAACAAATACATGGTGATAAATTTCATGTACGTTCATGCACACGTGATAGTTGCCCTTGATCGGTCCGCAACCTATCATACATTGGTGCTTGGCAGAGCGAATTCTCGCGCAGTCAGAGATTTCGTAATCCCGCTAAGCACCAACGCATGATGGGTTGCCTATTATAGAGAGTTACCCTAAGAAGAGTCCACTTTGACAATTTGCGAAACAAATGAATGTCATGCAGGGCGGTGACATTGCAAGAGTAATGAAGACCTTTACAAATGAGCTAACTGTAAAAGAGCGCACCGACAAAATGAGTGCATGGACATAACCGGCAGTTATGTTGCCAACAGTGGTCAAGCAGTAGCTGTGAGAGCAATCCCTTCTTATAGTAATCTCTCTATAATCGAGGGCAAGCGCTACATGCGTAACCTCATTTTATGAAATTTCACACCCAAATGAGACGTGTATAAATCCTCACGATAATCACGATGTCATCGATAAAAATCTATTATCTAAATCTCTATTACCCTAAAAGAGTGTAACGTTTATTCTGAGGTAATCTGTATAAATGATACCGCTCCTCCACGATGTTCCAAAGTAAAGAATTTATAATTGTTGAACAACTGCTCGTCAACTTACGTGGCTCAGAACAACAATTATTGTCACTGCAGTGTGTCTATCAGGAAGGTTCTAGGATTCTAGACCCGAAGTTGGTGGATTTTCGACACTAGCTTAATTAGCGTGGCTAGCTAAATTCTTGAAAATTCGAAAGTTGTGATCACGAGAACGTTAATGCATTTTGATGCAATACATTGTGATAGGCGACTGTGTCTACTGACCCTATTCCACATGCAAGAAAGATAATTAGTACTTTGATCTACTCATACCCTAATGCAGAATGTGTAGACAAAATGATATTTGAACAGGATTTTTACTTCAAATCGTTTCACACATCATCAGTAATAAGCGGTATTTTTTCAATTAATTTGAGTAGCTGATGTATTAATTATACATTGTAATAACTAGTGATTGTATATGACAGATTAACCACCATGCTTGTAATATATCTGCATTGGTATGTATAGTGTGGAATCAAATTAACGGCGTTTGTTTCGTAATGAAAATTATGAAGTAAATGAATTGAAAACAAAATATTTATGACAGAACTCTAACTCACAATCTCGGAGTCTTTCATCAATTAGTTTGAGATCTGATTTTGAATTTATCCCGAAAAATGACAGAAATTTGTAAATAAATGGTGCAAACAAAGCAAAGAAGTAAAGCAAAAACGATTACACATTTCTACGATTACAAATAAAATATGTATAAATTGATGTGAATTACTCAACGTCTACATCTCGTAACATGGTATGTTATAATATATTTGTTTAAAAGCCCCTCCCTAATTATCCTTTCAATTTACATTCAATACAATTTACTTTTCAACTATTGCAATTACAAAATGCATGCCCCTTTCCCGTGAACTTTTCCCCTGCTAGTACCACGGAGATACTCTACTATATATACTTAGTTTTTTAATGGTCGATTACATTAGGTCATTGTTACATCTCCTGCCTTATAAAATGAATCTTTTTAATTAATTCGCGACCGTCCTTCTCAACGGGGTTCGTGGCCTCAGAAGGGTGATTACCACCCTTAAAAAGATTCGTTTTATAAGGCAGGAGGTATAACAATGACTTACTATCATCGGTCACTTTCAAAAATCGAAGTATAATCATTAGGGGGCGGATTTTGATGACCTAAAACATTGCCAATAATGATCAATCAAATGCTTTTAAAATGCCCTAAAACTAAAGAAAAATAACGTAAAAAATCCTATCAAAACCAGTTCGGATGAACAACTCAAGCTGTGGGATACGTTTCTGATGTAGTAGAGACTTCTTCCACTCAGTCGAGTGAACTCAGCTTACAAACTTTTGATTTGGATTGTTATTTACCAGGAAATATCCGTCTTTAGTTATCCCGAAATCGACCGAATCGGCAATGGCGCTGACAGACGTCACAATAATTACACACTCACAACGGCTGTCAAAACAATTTCTGAGAGAACAAATCGAATAGGCTACTGATTAATTCTGTTAAGAACATTTGTTGCATCTGGTTAATATTAGTTGTAGGAAGTACTATTAAATATGATATTAAAATAGATTATATAAACAAAAAATGCATTAAAAATGACAGAAAATGTAAAAAATAACTTAATAGTCAAAATTGACAAAAAATGCAAAATCATGACGTATAAAATGGGTCATTTCCTTTTGTCATAACATAAAATGAATTTCTACACTAAACGGCATTGTTCTAAAGTGAAAAGAAAACATTTCATTAAAATCCGTCTCCGTACCAGTCCCGGCCGTCCTTGCGTTGCTCACCTGACGCGCGTCCCTTGAAGCGCGGCCTGGCCGGGGCGGGCGCAGCGCCCACCACCGGGTCGGGGGTCGCCGCCGCCACGGCCAGGCCGGCCGCGGCCACCGCCCACCACAGCAGCAGCCGCCACCGCCACCGCCCCCTCGCGGGCGGGCCCTGCATGCAGGCACGCGCGCGCGTGTCGCCAGCCCGCGGTTCACGCGCACTGCGTCTTGGCGAAGGAGGTTTGCGTTTGACGCGCGCTTGCCGCCCCGCGCTGCCCCGCGACGCCGCGGCTTATCACGCCAGGGTGCGGATGTGGCGATGGTGGCGGCGGCGGCGGCGGTAGCGGAGCACAGTAGGAAAGGGGTCCTCTGACGGGGAGATTATAAAGCGAGACAAAAGTGATGCAAAGTGAACACAAGGAAGTGCCAAGTGGTTACTGGCAGCTGCGCTGGATGTGCAATGGCTGAAACGTGGAGTTTAAAAGAGAGCCAAAAGGAAAATGAAATTAGCGTATGGAAGGGCCTTGTGGTGGTGAAGGCTGATGCGGCGGATATGTAATGGCGGGAGGGTGTGTGTGAATAGAGAATACTGGGCAACGGGATCTCAGAATTTGGAGTTCAAAAGAGACGCAAGAGAAAAGCGAAATGAACGCATGGAAATGACAGGTGGTAGTGGTGATTTGCGGCGTAAGTGCAGTGGCGAGAACGTGGAGTTCAAAAGAGACAAAAGTGAAATAAAATTAACGTATGTCAGTACCAGGTGGTAGTGCTAATGGTGATGGTTGCTGCGACGAATGTGCAATGGCGGGAGGGAGGGGCGGTGCACAGTGCACACAGGGGAAGGAGATTTCAGAAAATGGCGTTCAAGAGAGACACAAATGGGATGTAAAATGAACGCATGCAAGTGCCAGGGGGAAGTGGTGATGGTGAAGGCGGCTGCGGTGGCTGTGCAATAGCGGGGAGGGAGGCGGTGCACACAGCACAGTGGGGATGGGGATCTCGGAAGATATAGTTTAAAAAGAGGCAAAAGTGAATGAAATGAACGTATGGTAGTGCCAGGGGTAGTGGTGAAGGCTGCTACAGCGGATGAGAAATGGTGGGGGAGGTCGGGAGCATGCACCGTGCACAGTGGTAAAAGGAGTGTCAGAACGTGGAGAATTAAAAGAGGGACAAAAGCGAGGTAAAATTGACGCATCAAAGTGCCAGGTTCCAGTGGTGATGGTAAAAAGGCTGCGGTAAATGGTCAGTGGCATTCGGCGAGTAGCGGGAGCGGGGGCGGTGCACAGTGCACCTTAGGACAACAGGTTGCAGAATGCGACATGAAAAGCATAACGTCCATGCTGGTCCGATTGTACTTTTAAATCCCTACAATTACATCTAAAACATAGGCAACATTTAAATAAAATGAACTTGGTGTGACTGGCGATGGCTAAAATACCATCTGTGACGATCGATATGATATCCATGCTACATAAGAAATAGGAAGTATCACCCTCTGATTTCGTTGTGAAAAGCAAAGACCAGTAATGCAGTAAGATAAAGTAAACAATCATTACATATCGACACATATCATTTAAAATCTTTTCATTTTGGTTGTAGTAATTGAAATCCAAGTAATTTTTGTTTGTCTTAGACACTAACTTCCGTTCTTGGTATGTTTATGGTTTTGTGGGACGAGAAAGAAAATGATGATTTCATCCTTTTTCTTAAGTACGTGTGCAAGACTTTGTCGGTGTTGCATATTTCTTTTATTCATACTAAGTTCCATTTCTTACGAAGCGTATTTTCTCCGAAGTTGAGTCCACGTACAAACGCTTGTGTTTAGACTGCGGACTGACAAGGAAAACCACGGTCCTGAACTTGTCCATTATTTAGATTTGCGAAATTTCCACAGAGCAAGAGAAAGCATTCACCAATGTTCTGTAATCACATACGGCCATATAGACGATGGAGACCTATGGAAACAATTCCCCCAACATTTTAATTTCTATTGTCATTGATTTCACGGCTTAGGTATTTAAAACTATTCACTTACTTTAATTTAATATTTTTTATTGCCATTGGTTTTCAAACAGTATTCGTGTCTGAGAAGCCTTGTTTAAGGAGCTCCGGAAGGCCCTATACCTCCCATGTTAATTTTACAGATTTCACTTTTCTTTTTCTCAGAAACTATTCATAATAACGACATTAAAAAAATAGAGGTGAAACTTTAGGCCTATTTGTGCATTTTAACAGAGGAATTCACAAAAATTATATTTGTTTTTTAGAAAAAAATTGCTTGTATTTTTGCACATTTTTGCACTTTTCTATTTATAAATCTTTACCTAGGCAAGTTATTGCAAAATCCCCGTGTTAAAATGTAGATAATAGTACACTTGAAGATCTGTAAAATTTCATTCAATTCTGTCAAGTAGTTTTGGAGAAAAAGAAACAAGTATAATTGAAAATGTAAACTTACGGAAAACAGCAATCAAAGTTTCTAGTGCATTCCAGCACCATAACTTGGATCATCAGGGTCCTCTTCATAAATTTCTTCATAAAATTCGTACAAGTGTCGCCAACTTCGGAATTCGACACTGAATTCTACCGCGTAATTAAAAAAAATTAAAATTCGCATTGATACGGACGTCACAGTGACTCACCGAAGAAAAAAAAATTAATAATTGCTTGTATTTTTGCACATTTTTTTGCACTTGAGGCCACGCCCCCTAATCTCAGAAGTAAGTTTGAATACTTTAGAAGCCACAAAGGTGCAAAAATTATATATCAAATTAAAAAGGAGATTTTAAATATTAATATGCAACCAAAAACTGAAAATCGAAAATCTTATGATTTTTCCCCCTTCCGGAGCCCCTTAATCTAAATCTTCTGTTATTGTATTGTTCGAAAACAAAAATTTTCATTCACGAATTGTCTTTTGGATTAGTATATTCAACAGACCATTCCTTAATACTAGTGTGTATGAATGTGAAGGTAAAAGTTGTGAACCGTTTCACATAAGTACTGTACTCTTTATCAACGTCTTCCGGATATTCTTTAATCTTTGTGCCATTTTGCTCATAAAACGAATCGGTAATGAGCTGCAGTCTCTCAGATAATTCTTAATTCCGGCGGTAATGTGATTCACAGTGATCTGTGTTGCTGAGAAACATTTTTTTATACTCGCGTCGGCAAAATGTTATGTTACGTTACGTTCTAGTTATTGGGATTAGAAAAGTACCGTGTGTCGACATCGTCTGGGACTGTCGGCCCAAAGGCCTTAGCGTAGTAAGTTACTTTCCTCGTCCAAAACACTGACGTTGAATTTATATTATGGACAATAAGAGACGTGAGACTATCTATGAATATTGACGACGCGCTCTTAAAACCTTCTTCACGATCCTCGCCCATATGCCCTTCTAAATCGACAACCTCCTTTTCTCAGTGAAATTTTATGCAGTTTTACCTGACGATGTAAATAAATAAATCCACGAAATATTGTGGGAGTTGTGTAAATTGTTAGGAAATGTGTGTAATAAATAACTTATTGAAGTTACCAGCAAGTGAGTGTCCTTAATAGAATACGAAAACTCATTAAAATTAATGTCCAAGAATTTTCTTTGTTTAGGCTCTTGCACATATTGAAATTGAAATACACTGAGGTGACAAAAGTCAGTAGTATTGCGTACAGAGGTATAATAAGGCAGTGCATTGGCAGAGCTTTCATTTGTACTCAAATGATTCTCGTGAAAAGGTTTCTGACGTAATTATGGCCGCACGACGGGAATTAACAGACGCAAAAAGCTTGTTGGAGCTAAACGACATTCTATTTCGGAAATCGTTAGGGTATTCAATATTTCGATATTCACTCTCAACAGTTTTCTGAGATTACCTAATGTCTGGCATAACCTCTCACCATGGACAACGCAGTGGCCGACGGCCCTTACTTATTGTCTAAGAGAAGAGGCGTTTGCGAAGAGTTATTACTGTTAACAGACAAGCAACACTCCGCAAAATATTTGCAGAAATCTATGTGGAACGAATGACGAACGTATCCGTTATGATAATGCGGTGAAATTAGGTTTAAACGGGCTCTGGCAGCAGAAGACCAACTCGAGTACCTTTGGTAACAGCACGACATCGCGTGCAGCGCCTCTCCTATGCTCGTAACCACGTCGATTGGAACTTACACGACTGGAAAACCGTGACTTGATCAGATGAGTCCCCATTTCAGATGGTAAGAGCTGATGGTAGGATTCAAGTGTGGCGCAAACCACATGAAGTCATGGATCTAAGTTGTCAACAAGGCACTGTCCATGCTGGTTCCATAATGGTGTGGACTGTTTTAACATGAAATGGATAAGGTTCTCTGGTCTAAATGAACCGACCATTGACTGGAAATGGTTATGTTGAGCTACTTGGAGACCATTTGCAGCCATTCATGGACTTCATATTCCCAAACAATTATGGAATTTTTATGGATAACAATGCGCCATGTCACCGGGCCACAGTTGTTCCGAATCGGTTTGAACATTCTGGGCCATTTGAGCGTTTGATTTGGCTTCCCAGAGTGCCCGACATGAATTCCATCAAACATTTGTGGGAGAATCAAGAAGTCAGTTTGTGAACAAAATCCTGTCCCGGCAACGCTTTCGCAATTATGAACAGTTACAGAGACAGCATAGCTTAATATTTACTCAGGGGACTTGAGTCCATGCCACATCGAGTTGCTGCACTTCGTCAGGCATAAAACAGATACGACACGATATTAGGAGGTATCCCATGACTTTTGTCATCTCAGTGAATAATACATTGGTAAGTCCATGGATGATTTTTAGAGACATTTCTACATCAAAGATGGTGGTGAGTTCATAAGCACCAAAACAATTATACGGGGCGAGTAACGGTTGGCGTCGAGGATAAAAGTTCAAATAGATGAGGTGCAAGGCGACGATATTGACTGAGTTCTAGCATATGTTGAACAGTTGCCATCTGCACTTGCAGAAAACAAATGTATCTACTCTTAAATGCGAGAGTGAGTAGGAAAGTGTCATGTCTTCTCGTAAAAATTTGAAGTTGCAAAAGAACTTGGTGAAGAAATTGGAAAGTTGAATAGCACTTGGAAGGTGCATTCGAATGTTGAATTAGGTTGCATCGTTGTGTATTCACGTAACTGTGTAAAATAGTGAAGGGTATGTGAAAGGTGGTAACTAGTATTATTGAAGTGGTCAATTGATTGTTTGATATTTCAGAACACGCCACCTGCTATGAAAATGAGTCTCGTTAGTGTAATTAATATTTAATTCCGGGAGGTGGCGGTGTTCTCTACTGAATGGTAAGATCTGACCTACATATAGACTTGCGATTGATTGATTGTCAGTGATTACGGGCGCGTCTACTACTATGGCCATTAGTCCCGTAAGTGTGATGCGTGTCTTTTTGCTTCGTTTGAATGCTCCGGCATTCGCCCGGTGTTGATCGCAAAAACCACGGAAAACTACCGATCAGAGCAGCCGGCCGCTAGAATTCTCCTCCAGACAGCGGCTGAAATCGACCTAGTTGAAAAGCTTGCGTCAAAAATCCTGCCGCCGTCGGGACTCGAAACTAGAACCTCCCGGTCAGGGACCTCCCCCTCCAGTTATCTTCCCTCAGAGAGCTATCGGGACAAGCTTTAAGTTCTCGACAGCATGGTGGTGTAAGGAGGGCATGTAAGTGTAAATGTAAGAAAGAAGAGCGCAAAGAAGGGGAAGGAAAGATCGCGCGCGGTTCGTTAGGATACTGCTCCGACATTAACGTGGCATTGGCGTGAGGAAACACGAAAAGAAACAGATTAGAGCAGCAGACTACTAGAATTCTCCTTAAGACAGCGGCTAAATGAGACTGCGCTGTATACCTAGTATATCGAAAATTAGCCACCATCAGTTTTCGAACCTTAGGACCTCTCGGTCATGGTGGAAACAGATGGGCGGACTTTTACGGTCCACCGATTTTCACTCGTTCTGCGCAGCACTAGTTTGCGTTACGAACAAAGCTTCCACAATACGGGCACTTCGTATGAAAGACCGGACGTTGGCCGACATGTTGCACGGAGAGCGAGAAGGGTTGAGAAATATTTTGAAAGTGACATAAACTGACAATTTTCAACGGTGACCAACCAAAAATCACACGGTGAAGGAGTAATTGAAATAAAATATGCGATATTTGAATAAGTGCTTCTTATATGTTTCAATGACTTGTAACAATGTGATAATTTTTGCATTTAAAATGTCCGGTAATATTGTAATGCAAATTTATGGGTGAATCTCATTGACTGAAGTCGGATACGATGCACAAGAGCCCACCCATCTCTTCCACCATGCTCCCGGTCAGACCGCTATACAATTGAGTCAAAGACAATGCTAGCTCTGAGCTAAACTCAGTAGGTGGTCGTCGAAATGGCGAGTGAGTGTGGCCTCATAGGCTTGTACTGCTGTTTGTAGCGGAGAGGGAGCGTTCAGTTCAGGAGCGGTGTTTTAGGTAGGGTGAGTTAGGGATTCAAGAAAGCAAGGAAGGAGAAAAGGAGACAGGTGTAAATGATATATAAAACCATATTGTCGTTTTGGCAGACCAGCCTTGAGGAAGTCCACGAAAAGATGGTCAAAACGTCGGCAGAACAGCCTTCAACGAGGCGTCACCCGGAGAGCCAAGATCAGTTACATGAGTCCGGCTGCGGAAGTCTACGACTTCACTTAAGGACACAGGTGGTTCTTAGAAAGCTGTCGGTAATGCAGCTAATATATGTCGGCCGTGTGTGCGATAAGCGATTTCATTCTATTGTGTAAAAGTAGTTTCGAGCGTCGTAATCACGAAGGGTTGTTCTTTGTGATGTTGGCAACATCGGGAGCGGCGAGCCAGAGGACTGCGCGTTGCTCCTTGAGTGATTGTGAGATCACGGTGTTTGATCGCGACTAGGTTTCAGAAAATTATTTTTGTTAATTATTCAAGAAATCATATTCCGTTAATTATTTATGAAAATGATGTCTGTTATTTTGTGGCGCCTGCTGGAATTGAATTCGAATAATCACTTCCAGACGAATGCCGGAACAGCATCTTGAACGACGAACCACGGATCGCGCATTGTCTTTCTTTCCCATTCTTCTCTCATTATCATCATAATCATTCTCATCTTCTTCCTCAATCCGGACTGAAGCATCCCGACCTAACCCTTTTCCGTCATCCTACATCTCCGGGGAGAACTTGCAGACCCTGCGACTGCGCGAAAATAACGCTAGGAAAAAAGAAAGAACGAAGAATAATTGTGAGATTAAAAATACTTGCAGGTGAGACACGCTGCTCTAGAAGAAAGTCGCTATGGAGCGCATAACCATGCATGTTTCAATGGAAGTGAAATAAGAGTCCAGCGTACAAAAAGTATGATAAATTATAAATTATCGAATGTCTGATTGATTGATTGTTTCCAGACGCCTCAACTGCTAAGGTATTTAGTCCCGTAAGTGTGATGCATGTTCTATCGTCGGCTGTGATCTTCCGCTATTGGATGGAGGGATTCGGCACCGACCTACACGACGGCTTGCGGGAGTTTCCTCGCCAGGTATCTCCTACCTACGTGACACCACCCCAGTCGGGACAAACTCCTAGCCCCAAACTGGTCTCTCGGCATGTGTGGTAGGGTAGTACACGTAAGTGTGTGTGCAAGTAAGTGGGGAGGATAGGACTACGGACAGGAAGGAAAAATCGCGCGCGGTCCGTGGCCCTTGTGTTAGGGTACTGCTCCGGCATGCGCCTGGTTTTGATCGTATAAATCATGCAAAACTACCGATCAGAGCAGCCGGCCGCAAGAATTCTCCCTCAGATAGCGGCTGAATTCGACCTAGCAGTCTAGCTATGTCGCAAATCCTGCCACCTTCTGAACTCGCACCCTAGGACCTCTCGTACAGAAGAACTGCAGTGACGTTAGTACTAGTCGCGCACTTTTTCTTGATACTCCACAGCGGGGGGTGCGGGGAGAGGAGGTTTCTGTCTACGTCACAGCAGTGCAGTGCTGTCAACGTCAACGGCGGAAAACTGAGCGTAATAGCACAATTATTAGACTGAGGTAATAGCGTGTCTTGGACTAGATAGCAATGACAAGTAACGTAAGATTTTTTGAAATTCTTAAAAAATAATTAATAGTTATTTTAATAGTAAAAGAAATTGAGAAATAAGGAGAAATGCTCATGTGCCTCATTCATCTGATTCAGAGTTCTGGGATGAATTAGAATCATCTTCACTCTCTCCTGCGTCTCCTATATTAACCAAAATTTCGTCAATGGATATCTCCATTATCCCGTCTTTCCTCCAATACTCTTCCTCACGTTTCTGGACGTGTCCGCAATAACCGCTCCAATCTGATGCACTCACGGACGAAAATGAGAAACACGTAAATTCGCGAAGGTGTTCAGTGGACATATCACCGGTAATATTGTGCTCCCGGAATATTCTTTTTATTTTCGCCCATGCTAGTTCAATAGCATTCAGATCACAATTATAGGGTGGGAGTCGAACGACTGACTGTGTGTCCATTCTCTGAGGCCAACATGTCGATGGCGTATGTTTTGTCTTGCGGTTTATTAGCTGATATCATTGCATATAAGTCAGTTTTCCTTGTGTCCATTGTGCATGAAATACCCCTTTTTGCAGCCAGCTTATCATTGACTCTTTTGTGTCATACCTTAACGGTACTTTGTCAATTTGCCTGCAGTGATACGGGGCATTGTCCATTACAATAATGGATGCAGGAGGAAGATTCGGAAGAACCTGAGTTCGAAACCACCTTTCAAAATTTTCGGAGTTCATTTGACCGTGGTAATCTCCTTGTGTGGAGTTGGCTTGAAAGATAAGTTTCGCCTCTTTAATGAAACCATTCCGGGAACCCACACTGGCAACAATGAGGCGCTTGGAGGAACTTCCCCATGCAGTAACACCAAGGATATCGTTTTCTTTTTGCCAGCACTTTCCAGTAGTCAAATTGTTGTCAATCCATGTTTCATCTAAATAAAACAATTCTCTCCCTTCTTCTCTGAAATGTTTAATTTTAACGAGATACCGAGATCTCCAGTCGACAATATCGGCCCGCTCTAATAAAATTACTCTTTTATTTTGGACTTTCTTCCATACGTAACCCATGCTTACTAGATGTTTACGTAGGGAAGTTGTGCCCCATCTCCAATTAATTTTTTCCTTCAACACTGGCAAAAGCTTACTTATCGTGGGCACAACTTTCTGCACAGTGTAAAAGTCGATAATCGTGTCTCTTATAACACGCGTATCAAAGTCGTCCAGTGCAATTTTCCCGCGCGTTCTTGTTCTAAGAAAAGGAGAAAACAATTTGTTATTAAATGCATTCATTATTAACAAACTTTCATTCTTCATATTCGCACTTTGTGCATTAAAACAAATCGTTACCTCTTTTTGCCGGGAGTTTCTGGAGATTGGGCCGGGTGAGCGACAGTGAATTGCTTAATTCTTTTAACAGTGGCGATACTAGCACCTGTGTAAAGAGATGCTCTCTTTAAAGATTGATCGAGGGGCGCAAGGAGCATATTATTTTCTTTCTCTCGGTGACAAGATTCCACCACTTTAGCAACGATTTTTCTGTCACTGCTATGAAAAGTGTGACTTTTAGGACGGTGAGGTGGTGTACGAGAGGTCTCTGAGATGGGCCGGGAACTGCGTCTGCCATTTCTTCAGAAAATCGACAATCCGAGAGTTTTCAAAATCCAAATTATAAGTCCGAGAGTCGTGCCAAACCAGTGCAAAAAGATAGTCCAAAAATCCAAATCGAGAAACCAAAAGAATGCCAGAAACGTCGTATAAAAATAACTGAGTAACACACGGTACGCACAAATCGTTAGAAAGAGAGAGAGAATACTGGGAAGTTCGCATTGTAAACGAAGAAGGTAGGCAGCACTGCAAACTGAGCCGTGACGTTCCGAGTGGAGCTGGTGTTTTCTACCGGGCCGTGCTGTGCCGGGCTGAGAGAGGACTAGGGGGCTCGGGTATCAAGAAAAAGTGTGAGCATAGTAGATTCCCTGAGCCACCTATACCGGTTTAAATTGTACGAGTTTTTACGAGAATGGTTACGGAGAATGGGTGGTGAAATAAAATTATGAATTACTGTGTTTGCTCTCGTAGAGCTCACTCGTAGCATGTTGTACATTTGGTCGGAGACAATGCGACGCTGGTGGGAATATGTTTGCTAAGTAGGTAGTACGTTTTAAATCTGTCGTGGCATTGGCACGCGGAGATACATGTGGAGACTAAGGAGGTGTCGCACGAGAAGGTAGCCGCTCCAGCGTGCCAACACTTCTGCTAGAAAAGAGGGCATTTGAAATTTGGCGTGATAGTGCACAAACTTTCTGAAGCGTATGTTCCATTTTTGGAAGTTTGGTGATGGGAAACGTACAGAATAGCAAATTCTTTTGACAATTAAATTAATACTGCGTGCGATTTTATTGCACGGGTCTAAGACACTTTCTCAATGCACACTTGCAATATCGGAAAGATTACCCACGCTCAGCGTTGAGCTTGTGTGATGTAATACACTTCTTCTTCATTTAAAGTTAGGGTATATTTTGAATTTATTTTTATTTGTACAGGAATAATTTAGAAAGTTTGGAATGTTCGCTCGGGTACACTGCTATTACTACGAGGGCCATGCTTCACTACGCGGCGTAGTGGCTCTTTCTCAAATTGAGGAGATCAAAGCATCCACACCAATGAGGTGCTTCGAAGAAAAGATCAGTCTGTGCAGTTTCGAAATGAAGTTTCGCCAGTGGTGTGAACCACTGGCGACACTTCCTTTCGTTGAAATAGAGTTAAAAAAGCTCGTTTACAGATAAGACAAATGCCTGAATCTATACGGCGATTATATAGTAAATTAACCATTTTTGTACGTAACGTCTGGAAATAAATTCATGATTTCATTTTTGTTTTTTGTTATAGTATCACGTTATCTGCCCCACTGTAGTAGCGTCGGTAGGAATATCCGCGAAGGGAGTGGCGAGTGATGTCAGGAAGCGGTGACAGTCTGACACGTCGTGCGGTCGTCGCGTTCGGTCGCCTGAAATTCCCACCGGCGCGGTGCTCTGATGCGGGCGGCGACTGATATCGTTCGTAATCACAACTGACGGAAAGCACCAGTAATCTCATCTTTCTCATGCTGCTCTTTTTTCCACGATCGGTTCGTATCCCTTAGCGCATTGAAAGTTTTATGCTCGGGATTGCATCATTGATTAGAGTTTCCGGGCGCATCAGTTGTTAAATCCCGTGAGTGTAGTTCATGTTTTATGCTCGGCAGGTGGCATTGCCCCCGTTGGATGACGAGACCCAATGCCGACCGACACTTCGGCTAGCGGAGTTCTCCCCAACCAGGTGTCTCCCACCAGCCAGGCAGTGCCCCAGGCGGGACAAGCTCTAAGCTCCCGACTTGTCTCCTGACATGTGTGGTAGAGTAGTACATGCAAATGTAAGTATATTTCAGGGGACGGTAGGACAAGGAAAGGGGAGGAAAGATTACGCGCGGCCCGTGGCCCGTTTATTAGGGTAATGATGGGGTATTCGGCTGATGTTGATCGGAGAAACCATGAAAAACTATCAGAGTAACCGGTCGCTAGAAATCTCCTCCAACCACCAACTGAATTAAACCTAGCTATGAAGCTACTGTCGAAAATCCAACCGTCGGGACTCCAATCCTAAGCCCTTCCGGTAAGAGGCACTGCAGTGACATCAGTTGCTGCCGTGAGCCACCGAAACTAGGGTATCCTTGGGATATTTAAATCTATACTATGTTTACAACAAATTTTATTTCTCGCCAAACGGACTGAAAGATCAAGCACAACCTTTCGCAACTCAATTAGTCGCATGAACAGGTCGTCTGAAAGAAACATACAGATATATCTAATAAAACCTTTTATTATTAAATTTAACATAAAAAGTATGCATGAAAAATATATTTAAGAATTATTAATTAAAATGCTATCTGAATGGAGAATAATGTTGTACTCAAAAACAAAATATAATTTAGTTCAATTAAAAGTTGAGTATAAAAATTTTAAATCAAGTTACGATATAATTACATGTACTGGAATATGTACTCGTATTTTAAGTCTGCAGGGGCGTTGAGGGAACGGTCAAAATAGAACGAAGAAAGAACAGAGACGAAATGAGCCCAAAAAAAGCAAGGAAAAAACAAGTCGAAAGAAGGAGAAAAGAACCAAACTAGCCATTATATTTAATGTTCACTGGAATGTAATTTAATTTTGCTCAAGACATTATCAAACGCATTTAAGGAAATACTGGATTCCACATTGATGTGTATTAATATACGAAATTTCATAAATCAAATGATATGTTTTGCTAGCTTCTTTATGCAAAATACAAGGGCTTTGGAAATAAAAAATAGTGTATTCAGCCTGTGGCGGACAATAGAATTCAATTTTGAATTGGAAACTTTGATATTACTCACGTCTTCCTTCATTCTCTGATTGAAGCCACATTTGGTTTCACTTATATACAGAAACATTAAGGACAGTCTAGGCAGAGAACAGAGCAGTATTTTTTCTAAAAGGGGGGACAGACTCGTTATCATTTGTAATACGTCCTTTTTGGAATCATTGTTTTCTTGTTTTAACATGAATACTTGATCTATTACATTTTTTAAATTGATTCAATATCTTGGGAATATAAGGGCTCAAAATAGTTTTGATTCATTTCTGACTACCATCATTCAAGACATTAAAATGTTTTGTAGATCTCTATTTTTCGTGATTCATCACTCTTTCATTTTTTATTTGATAATAAAAAGTCAGTTTTATTTTCATGTCTGTATATTTCATATATCTGATGATGTAACTCATTAAGACGGGAAATTTATTTGAGTTTTTGGTCAACTTTGATGAAAATTAAAATTTTCTGTTGTAAACAAAGAATGCTTCGATTGTCTCTAAATACCACGAGATACCACTTGTCCGCCGATAGATAATCAGTAATTCGTTTTATATTAGAAGGAATTGTATCTCTACTTCCCCCTCAAGAAAAACAGACATGAACCAGCCAACAACAGAGGGCTGTGGATGGATACGAATATATGAAGTAGCAGACTTCCGATGCTTCGAGGTCGCGTCTCAGGATCAGGAACGGTATTCATTACACAGATAGACCGTAAAAATAGGATTTGAAGGAATTCATCCCCGTCTGTGTAACCAGGTGCTTTTACACGTTTACCAAACACAGATAAATCTTTGGTGTATCAATCATGGTGAACAAACTCTTTGAACCGGAGTTATATGCAACACCCATTAAAAAAAATCAAACATTCAAAGTTTGTAAAACTTTCTGTGGAGAATTTCAAGAGACAAGCAGTTTCGGCTTTAGACAAGTTTTCTGAATTATAAAATGTTATATTGCAGACTTTATATTTGCCAGGATCCTGTTTACGTTCGCATTGGATAAATTACCGCGTTAAACAGATCCCGGTTTGAACAAGTTTTACTGTAATAAGAATTTCCAAGCTCAAATTGTGTAGTCGGGCGCGTAAACGTAAGGGGGTGGGGGTGGTAACTTAGGAAATGATTGAAATGCTGGTACACCCCAGAATATCAGTATTTGCCATATTTTTTATTAACTGAATTTAACTACACGCACCCGGAATATTAACAAAGGTCAAGTTACGTAGCAGTTATTCATTCGTATTCCAGGGTAACCAGAAATTTTGTTTGTCAGCGGAGAACATTTTGCATTTTTTATAGTCCACGATGTATAGACAATGTACTCAACAATTCCAAACCATAATAGTCTTTGAAAATCGCATTAGACTTTGCGTCATTAAAAAAATGGAAGCTTCCGACGGGATAACTTCACCCCCGCACTCACCTTCGTTATTGACCAAACTATAAGTTTCATATTACAATAAGCCTAATGATTATTATGGAGACCATTTATTGGAGTAAAAATATAGATATTCAAGACATAAAATCCCTTTCATTAATTTAATTACTTAAAAAGTATGCCTGTATTATTTTCAATTCAACAGAACAAAAAGGAGGACATTCCATGTAAATAAAAAAAAGGAGGGAGGACAGGATGACAATGTTAAAAAAGGAGGACATTTCCTCCAAAAGGAGAACAGATGGCAACCCTGTCGTAAACTCTCAAAATAAACGTGGAAAATGAAGGCAGCCACGGACGTGATGGAGGCAGCACCGCGGCGTTTGGAGCAGTAGTGTGGAAATTATTGTGCTATTGCCCCTTTTCGTTACGATTTGAAAATGCACGCTTGCCAAACTAGCTCTACATCTTCCGAGAAGTTCAGGAGCTTTTACTTAATATTCCTCTCCATCGAATTTTGACTACACGACTAATGAAGTACAACACATTTTTATGTAAATGATGTTGGCTGTCCGGGTGACGCCGCGTCGAAAATTGTGTTACCGACGATTCGACCTTCTTTTCGTGGTCTTCCTTACGGCTGATCGGCGCTGGAGTGGTCAGCCCTCGGAATTATATATGCGTAGGAGACGATTACAATTGGCTGAAACAACGCCTACGACTTCAACAACACATTTTTGTTTACACCAAGTTATCGTTTCAGAGTGCAGTTGTAACGTATACCATCGTTATAACATTTTACGTAAAGGGAATTTCGTAAAACGTGAATTTAGTAACAGTAAGCAAGTGGTCTAGCAAGCAAAAATGTCACAAGCAAATCAATGAAAACCTGTCCTGACGGGCCGACCATTCCTGTTGCGTCGCTCACTACAGGTGACGTTCAATGATCGGCGATGCAAATTTGGAACTACTTGAGGAAAGCGAACTGTGGAGTCGTGGACGAGGTTGTGACGGAGACTCTTGCTCAAAACATTGTTCCTCACAATACAAATCAGGGACGGATTGCTTATCGTTCTGAGTATTTGAATGTTCTGCTGGAGACGGTGAAGCGGATCTGGAAATTCCTTGGCGGTCACAATCACCGCGTTTATTATGTCCGACATTCCTAGTCATTATTCTTCGCTTGGAAAGTTGAGCTTGGGGGAGCCAGGAATTGAATGACGTACGAAACAATGAAATAAAATAAGGGTAATTGATGTATGCGAAAATGTTTATTGGTCATGTCCACCGCCAGAGACTTTGGTTGTTGTTGTTTGAAGTTCATTTTGAAAACAGAAATTTGGAGAGCAACATTCATCTTCAAAAAATTAACTCACTACAAAGAAATTATCTTTTACTACAACGATTGTTGTTTAGCCTGTTCTATATAGTTATCAAAGGCAGTTTTTATGGAATGGGTTAATTTCTAACTTTCTTGAGTCGTGTAAATTCAATGTATTCATAGTGGGCAAACCGGTAGTTTTATTAAATTAAGTTATCGCAATCATTTTTGCTTATATCTACTTTTCTGCATCTACGGATATCGTATTTACTAGTATCTTCCTACTGGGACATTTTGGTGTTACGAAAGGCAATATGGAATACTCTTGGGTTCAGTTCCTCATTACAGTATTGTCCAATGAAAATTTCAATGTACACCATTTATAAAAATAGCATCGAGAGATTTATTTGATTTATTTCCAAACCTGTAAAAAGATTTGTCGCATTAGGGAGACTTAACGATTTTAGCACATATTCCTGAGCTCCAGAATTCCTAATATAGAATGTATTTCTTTTCTTCGATTGGATTATAGATTATTCACATAAATAACCAACAAGCTAAACGAAATTGTAAATACAAATATAATGTGAACATGTACCTTGAAGAATAAGGAACAATGCGAGTTTTGAGCATTCATTATAGGCCGAGCTCACTAACTTCCTTCTGTACGTTATGTTCAAGTTTAAGATGTTCGACGCCATCTGCTGGCGCACGACCGAACTATTTGTACTTTTTACACCATTTGCCATCTGTTGGCGCGCAACTTAACTACTGCACAATCGATAAATTCGTGTCTGATAAAACGGTAGTCAAAAATCACACTGGAATCCGTGAAAATCTTCCTTATCGTTCCGAATGCGCAGGAATCGACTCACTTCCTCGAAAACGTTTGTTTTATTTAATAGGGTGTGTAGTGAGAATAAATCACTTTACAGGTTTTTTTAAAATGGGAAAGGTTACAAACAATACAACAAATACAAGATAGAAAACTATTTTTACAATGTATAACTCAAAAAGCACTGAGCACCGATAAACTAACTCAACCAATTTATACGTGAGAGGGAATCCCCATTGCGAAACTCATTTACATGAATCTAGGCTCAACGCAAAGGTGTAATGGAAGGGGGATGGTGTGAGCTTAGGATTAAGCGTTTAAGATAGTTATGGTGGTTTGAATTAAATCCGCGACCTGGAGAATGACAACATGAAACCGCGAACAAATTAACATCGTTTGTGACCTTAAACTTTTAAATGATGGGTGGTGTCAGCGATACCTCTGGAGGAGAGTTCTAGCGGCCGGCTACTCTGATTGGTAGTTTTCCTGTTTCTTCAATCAACACCAGGTAAATATAGGAGAACTAACCTAACAAACTGGCCACGGACTTGGAGAGGTCTTTCCTTCTCCATGCTTGTTCCTTCCTCTCTGAATATTCACACAGACACACACACACAAACACACACTTCTATGCTCTCTTTTACCACACATCTTGGGAAACCAGTCGGGAGCACAGCCTGATTATTTCGTTTTTCTTGCACGTCAATTGCGATGGACATGAGTCCTTTAGGGCAGTGCATGTTATATCCAGGAAGGTGGTGGGATACCTTCCAAGCTTGAACGAGAGATCCGGCGCCGACCTAAACATCTTGTGGAGTTTCTCCTATAGGTATCTCCGTCGATAGTCTTAGTAATTAAATCGAGCAGACAAAAGTTTAGCATTAGCGTGATTCATAGAGTGAAATATAAAAGTATTTCCTGTACAAATAATACATTAACAAAATTATTCGTAGTACCGAAATAAATATTCAAAAAGAAACAGAAAATAGAAATCACATTGTCTATGAATTTCGGAAAAAATATTACCTTCGACGTTACAATGCAGGAAATAAGAACCTTAAAAGAGTTCATAGATACTACGCTAGATTGGAAAATACTTTTCTATTTTGAGTTTATGTTCGATTAAAATGAACCATCATAACGAAAAATACATTTAAAACAATTCTCCATCCAAATGCCGAAAAAACTGTTTGCCTGATTTTTTTAATTGTAAACACAACCAAAACGTTTGAATTTGATAGTCATATATTTTACAACATGATAATGACACGGTTAACGAACACTGCGTCACAGGTGTAAAAAAATACAAAACGAAAAAGAAATCTACGAAGAGACTTCTAAGTTGTAGAAGTGGCAAAGACATATTGTTTTTTTTCTAAATATCTATGGTCAGTTTTTTTAGTTCATAATAAACTACGTTTTAATGCCAATTAACTTTTATCTTGCTCACTTTTTCTTCCTTTAAGAAATAACTGTTGTATCAAAGTACCGACGCCATCCCTCGTAGGCCAGCAGTTTTAATTCACCTCGGAGTGAAGAAACGTTCTAGCATATATTGACGTGTTTCACTCGAGCCCCACTTTTGGTTATTGCTTCCTTTTGCATGTCTTCAGTCATGACTTTCTTGATCCAGCTCCAGTAGTATCGGACATCGGTGTAAGTGCCTGGATAATGGGGTAGGCCACATCCTTTGCCGCTCTTGACGAGGCCCGTGAGAACGCCGTTGCACACAAGTGGTCCTCCAGAGTCACCCTTGCGTGAAAAGAATAATCAATATATAGTAAAATATTTTTTTAAGTGGAAGTACAAAATTTACTGTGATTAAATAATATATCACGATTTTTATTATAAAATAGTATACACTAATGCATATTATTAATTTCGAAATTTCCACAGAAAAAGTTAACTGATTATGATTGTGTTTTGTTTTCGAAAAAATACAATACCGATAAAGATAAAAAATCAACACACACATTTTTTATTGTGCAGGTTGAAGGTAGCGGTAAAGTGAAGTTGAAAACAGTATAAACTTAATTTTTTATTGATTTGAACAGATTTATTAGGCCAGAAAAGAATTTATCCTCGGGTCATTTTCACTATATAATCCTGATACCCCCTTTCTGTGTTTTGAATTTTTTTAACTTAAAGTTTTTATTTTAACCTTATTTTACACTGTTGATGAAACGGGTACCTTTCATACATCGTTAAAAAGGAAAGGAAGCTACCAACAATATGTTTCTATAGAAAAAAATCACCATTTGATCTTAAGAATAAATGCAAAACCACTTTATTGAGAAAACAAGTGACAACGCATCGATTTTGATTTAAAGCGAAGTACCACATATTTTGCAACATTAATAGTTTTCTATTGGATATATTGAACACTACTTTGGTAATTTGATTATAGTTTGCTGGTGGCAACATTTAATAGAAAATGGATTCAGTGATTTTTATTGACTGGCCGTGTAAATTTTGTAATTTATTTTTCCTGAAGAAATTGATTCTATGTGAAACAATGTAATAATCACTGTACATTCTACTTTTTATATTATTTCAGTTTCAATTTCTCTATCTAATATTTCTCTAAGATTTTACAGAAATGTGTATTTTTCTTTAGAATTATTAAAAACTTTGCAAAATCGGTTGAATTTTAATTTTTAAGATTTTAAACTTTTTCGTTGTTGGTTGAATTACAGCCAATACTTAATTAAGAACACAAAAAACGATTTTTTTAAATACCTTGCATGCATCTGCGCCGCCTTTCTCATAGAATCCCGCGCACAGCAAATCACTGGTTGGTGAATTCGGGTACGCCTTCCGACAGTGTTCTTGGGACACTAGGGGTACTTTGGTGTGCCGCATGAGATTTTGATCGTCCATCGGATTCTGAAATCATCAGCTAATTATTTCCCAAAGAGTGGTGCATATTCAAGTTGTCATCTAATTTTAAACATTTCCAAAACAATAAATCAGATTTTTGTCAGAATTCATTCTGATGGATTTGAGGTTCAAAACATTGTTGCTAATATACGGGCGATGTTAACATTTGGTGCGTCATGTGCCTCTGCCTGCGTTGCCAATAGATAATTATGCTTCCCTTGTATCTTGAGTTGTATTTCGCATTTTTATGTTTCCACTCTTTAAAGAATCGTTGCTGTGATGACTTCCAGAATTTGTATCGCCACCACTACATAGTGATTCAGATACAAATGTGTATGGTGGTGGTGGGGTGTTATAGTAATGATTTAAATGCTATATTCGAGTACTTTATATTTTTGTAGTTTATTCCCGCAATATATTTTTAGTTCCTTATCTGTTAAATTTAGATTTTTATCTGTTAAATTTATTTAGGTTTATTAAATTATATTTATTACTATACGCATTATTACTTCCATGCCTTACATCGTAAGAAAAGTGGGTCTTAGTGTAAAGTAATCGTGCGTCTGATATCGGCGATTTTTCTTCAGAAAAGCTCTTGCTGTCGGGTCCTGGTAACGCAAAAGTTTAAAATCGTCTTTCTATACGTAATAAGTCACTTCCTCTAACTCGTTGTGTAGTCAGAATCCATGTTTTGAGGGTCCTTGACAACCAAGCCCGTCTATCTGTCTGTCTGTGGTAAACTCTAGCGCCTAAACCGTTCAAACGATTTTCTCCAAAATTGATAATTCCTGATCGATGGGAACGCCCTTCGAAAAGTTCTCAAAAAGCTTCCAATTTTTTTAAATAAACTTTGTCCTCAGATAATGTAGAGAACGCTTAAAGGAATAGTGCAGGTCTCATTATGATCGAAATCCCTGATTTTCCGAAAATTTTAAATGTTCAAATATTTTTTCGCGCCTTCCTACAACTACAGTATTGAAGATAATACTTTTATAAATGATCTGATGTTCAAAGACAGATTTTTAAACAATATCATTTACAATTTTTCGAAAATATTAGTGGTTTTCGTGTGAAATAGAGGCAATTTTTAAACAATAATTTTCTCAAAAACTGCACCAACTCTTAATTTTTCCTCGTATGTATCAACGATAATTAAAAGATGGGCTCTGGTCCTATTTTTGTCGAACTCTCTGTATTTTAGAAAATTTCAAAAAGTTAACATTGCATAAGAACAATAGTGATGATAGAGATTTGTTTCTTAAGAAAAATTTGTTCTAAAAAGTCATAACTTCAAAAATGACCATATACGTTTTGATTAAGGGAGTATCTTTCGCGTAATTTCTGCTAGAAGTTAATACAATTATTAATCTCAAAAACGGCTCCAATTTTTTCTTTAATTTTTTTTTTACACGGATAGAGCAAAGGACACTTAAAAATGAGGCAGGCTTCATTTTCGTTAAACTGTCAAAAAGTTTGAAAATTGCAAAAGTCACAAATAATGCGAGAAAGTTCAAGTATGTGTTGTAGCATCTTTAGCTTAAATTTCTGCGTCATGTTTTCAAAAGAGACGTGCCACTCATTGACACGCCTGAGAATACCCATGTCAATGGTGGTCGTATTATTATTATTATTATTATTATTATTATTATTATTATTATTACTATTATTATTGTTGTTCTTGATTTGTGTAAATCTCTCTTCTGATTGGACATTTTAAAATCTATCATGATTTGAGATGTTAATTTTGAATTTCTTAAATTTTATTTTGAACTTTAGCTTGTCCTGTGCAGCCTTGTGTTTAACTGTATCTCGAAGGCGCACAGAAATGCTGATTTTTCCCCGACCAGGTTTACTGTCCGTCGAACAGTTCAGTAACCGTCTGAATGAATTAATGAATTAATGAATTAATGAATTAATGAACTTCCCCCCTCCTCTTGAGCTACTCAATGGGAGGTCCTAGGGTTCGAGTTCCGATGGTGGCAGGATTTTCGACAATAGCTACATATTTAGGTCGAATTCAGCCGCTATTTAGAGGAGAATTCTAGTGGTCGACTGACTTGATCGCTAGTTTTCTTTTGTTTCTCCAAGGAGCACCAGGCGATTACCAGAGTAGTACCCTAACAAACTGGCCACGTACGGCGCGAAATCTGTCCTTCCTCTTCCTTGTCCTAACCTCACCCCTTACGTACACACACACACACACACACACACACAAACACACATACATACACATACACACACAAACACACACATACACATACACACACAAACACACACAAACACACACATACACACACACTCCTCTCGGAAATTGTCCCGGTGGGGCGGTGCTCTGCTGGTGAGAGATACGAGGTTGGAGATAACCCTGCAAGCTGACATGTAGATCGGATCTCACCATCCATCGGGGGAAGATCACCGCCACCTCCCATGATAAAAACATGCAACAGACTGACCACAGCAGTTGACGCGCCAGGAAACCCGAATTAATCAATCAATCCCCCTCGTGCGTTCCAGTCTGGCCAATCCGTTATTTGAGCGTAATTCACTTTTCTCTGGGCGAGGGCGCGTCCCTTCCTGACCTGCTGAGGAATGTACTCGGTACAGGTTATGCGCACTGATCACGGAGAATTTACTTACGTCACTTCTACCCCAGCCAGAAATCGAACATGTTGTATTTGTTGGTATGGTCTGGGTTTTCCCCGCAAGCCTTATCTGTTGAATGTTTGCCTTCCCAAGTGGTAATGGACGATCAACCTGGAAACAAAATCGTTCAAGGATACTAACGTGTAGATGAATTTTCTTTCTTTAACATGTACATAAATTATATTTAATTTTTTGCTTACTTGTATAATAATAATAATACTTTTTCTGATCAGACATTTATCGGCAGTTAATAAACTCATTTTAACACTGAACTAAAATACTGTAAAGTACATTCACTGTCACAAAGATGTACATTTTTTATAATCATACACTCAAGGTGAATGTGTACCGAAAATTATTGTTAAACTTTCTTTTGTGGTTACTGTAAATAAAAAAGACTGGATTGATTGAATTGAACTTCCAATGAAATGACTTGAAATGAAATTTATCTTATTAGTATATTAATATTATTCCTAAATTAGGAGAATAGGTAATAAACAAAGAGAGCGTCTATTTGAAAATATTAGATTTAGCTTAGAAACAAGTTACATTTATGAACTACGGTTCCGTTTAGTCTATCTCTGCAGAAGGAATATCTTACCAGAAAAACAACGATATCGGCGTCCACATTTTCAGTTCGTTTCTTCGTATAAAAATGTTGACGCACAACTGTGAACTTCTGCGTTTGCTTGTGGAATCGATTCTCATGGCCCACAATTGTACACACTTTCTCCACTGACGGCCTGGAAGAAAATTTTGTCCTTAGATAAAACGATATTCTACTTTGGAAAGTAATTGATGCTATGTACAATTAAGAGAAAGTATTTGCTGTGTGGTTAAAGATCTATACTAAATTACTAGATGCTACGACGAAGACATTTCAATTTAAAACAAGTAACCCGACTCTTGTAATTTACACACACTTGTTCAGGTTTTGTGGGGACTAGGGATAGTTAAAAATGGGGCCATCATTTTTTGTCAAATATTCAGATTGCTTAATAAATGTAGCCACCGAAAATTACATCCTGCATGTACGATGAATATGCACATTTTCTGAATTTGTATTTATCCGTTAAATTGATTGACAAATATGTCATTTGTCGTAACTTGAGGTATTCGAGGTGCTGTTTTAGGCACTTCCTTAGGCACGAAAGATTCGGACTTAATACGATGACGCACGGCATCTTCTTCAGTTGGATTTGACATTACCTTATGTTCTTGTTTTTTTTAATTAAAAATTCTCCTTTCTGAGGATAGATAAAATGGAGCAGTTGATGGAAAACTTTATTCTATAATTCTCGTGCCCGCGTCGAGGTGTCATAGGAGACCGCAGGAAGTTGCCTCCCTATTGTCGCAGGGGTTTTCTAAGAATGATGAGGGGAAACTAACTCAGCCTTGTTGAAGGAGGCCTCCGACCACGAAAAAATATATGAAACAAATTCCAGTATGATTGTATGTTAATTGTGTATCATTTAATATTTTATCTACAACGACCTCAGTAATTGTTTTGTTTCATTTGATAAACTAATTGTCTTTGGCAGAAATAGCTAGTCATCTGTTGAATTATATAACAAATACTAATTCAAACCATATTCGTTTGGGATGTCGTTACAGCCCTGTTCGGATATCAGCCTTACGTACTTATTAAGTTCTTAAGCGTCCTTTAGAATAAACCCTTCTCATTTATCAACATATTTTAACAGATTTTACAACTTTTTACAATATGATTAGAGCGAAAAATAAATGCGTCGCTAACTGTATGATGCAACAGTCACAGTGTTCGCGTTCATCTAGAGATCACTGAAAAATGCAACACTAAAACCATGGGGAGAGGAGTCGACAACATTCGATGCCGACACAAAAAGAAAAAAGTATGAAGGGTACATTCACGGGGACATGTAGGCAAGAAACGTCACTTGGTAATGGCAATGGCAGTGAAAACGAAGCCATATCAAAGTAAACGAAATACTGCCGTGCTTCGTTGTACCAGAGAACAATCAGCTAATAATTCACAGTCCAGTTAATGTGACCACTCATCAATATTCTAAATAATCCCCCTGTTGCACAGCTGGAAAACGTGCAGGAAAAAGAGTCAATTAGGTTTTGGATGGTATCGACAGGAATGCGGAGCTATGGCGACGCGAGTGTCGGGATCAGCTGCGCTACGTTCCTCTTTTGCAGATCCATTGCGCGCACGGCCCTATCGAGAAGATCCCACGGATTCTCGCTTGGGTTTTAATCAGAGGATTTTGGTGGCCACAGGAGTGCGGTAAACTCATCCTGGTACTCTTCGAACCACGCACGTACAGTGCGAGCTGTATGACACGCGGTCTACATAGGTGAAAATGGTCCCCGATGATGGCTGCATACTTCTGTTGATCCATTGGGCCTTCCAGAATGACGAGTTCATCCAGGGAATGCCACGAGAACATTCCCCACGCCATCACACTCCCTTCTCCGACCTGGACACGTCCGGTGATTGTTGCTGGGTGTTTGCATTCAGACTTTTCACGCCGTTTACACCAACAACCATCTGTCCGATTAAGCAGAAAACGTTTATTCATCCGAAAAAATCACATGTCGCCACTCAAAGGTCGTCCAGTTGCGGTATTGGCGTGGAAATTCCAGCCTTCGACGCCGACGAACACCTGTCAACATGGGTGCATGAAACAGACACCAATGATCATACCCTTTTGTACGTCCGATAAATCAGTCCGTTTTTGCAGTGTGACATATACTGCACTGTTTTTCGCTTTCATTCGACATGCTTTATATACCCTCCTCTGCTAGTGCTGCTACCTGCCGTCTATCAGAGGTTATTGCACGTTTAAGCCGAACATGAAGTCACATTAATGTGACTGGATAATTGCTGCATTATTTTTTTTTAAGATTGTCTATATTTTTACACTTTTCTTAGATTAATAACCTGCTGAATAAAATCTCCCCCACTTTTATAGGTGCAATTGTTCGGCCACACATTTCAGTTGTTCCACGATTTTTTCCATTGTTTTACACCAAACAAATTTGCACTCAAGCGCTGAATGAAATGGTCACTGTGAGAAACCGTAGATTTTTACAATTAGACTAAAGGTTCTCAAACTTTCGTAAAATTACACCCAACTCATATGACTAAAAGTTTAATATACAATCTAGATAGAAGTCCCCTAACGAACTGACTTAAAATATTTTAAATGATTAATTACTTTAATAATAATAATTTTAAAAATGATTTAAAATATTATTTTAAAATATTAATTCATTTTTAATTAGTGAAAAAATCTTTCAATTTTGCATAGCAAATGATTATAATAAGACTGTAGAAGTAACTCAGATTTATGGTTTATTACTGAAAATTGTTTGTGCCAATACTTTGATAATAGAATAAGGCAGCATTGTAACTACCAATAAGTTTTTAAGATTCATAAGATTTTTTTTTCAAATCTTATCATGACGTTGTTTATAAATATTCTCTGAGTTAACGACATACCGTTGGGGTACGCGCACTATAGTGTTAGAAACTCTGAATTATTCAGTTTTGTACTTTGTGCAGTAAAATCAGTCATTAGGCACTGATCTGTGTAATTGTAGATCGTTTTTATGATTTATTGTATATTTTTAATCGTAATTGTTTGTTTTCGACGGTAAAGCATCAGATCTTCAACGATCATGTAGTTCTCTGAAAACTTAGGAAATTAGTATGAAAAATAACGTAATGATAATGTTCTTACATTTTTACACAGTGGGCTGCCGAGATAATGTGACGTGAACCAATTACCGCTCCTCCGCAATACTCTTTAGAGCCGTCTTCTAGAAATACACGGACATAAACCTGAAAGTAGAAATGAATATTGTCCATGGAGTTAGATTCTATTCAGTCTTTCAGACCAACGTATTTCTTCTGTTGGTCGAATATTCATTGGCTGTCTTTCAGACCAACCACAATGCTTTTTGGGAACAAGCCTACTTTGAGCGTTGGATTTCAGTCAATCATTTGGCAGATGCAAACGAATAATAACAGTATGTGTGTTTATTGTGAGAAACTTTAAACCTCGAATTTCTCACAGTTCGCTCTCAGATTTTGTGGGGTAATGTCAGAGAATAATGTTTATGATAATAATTATAAATGTTTTTTCAGTACTTAAGAAAGACGAGTAATATCGTCGAAACGTTGTACGATTTGAGTAAATGAAACTATAATGAAATTTTAAAAATTAATTGCCTTTAAATCTAATGGGATCATTTTAGTAATAATGCTAGTAATATTAATAATAATAATAATAACAATAACGATAAAGGCAGAGAAGTTCACCGATGTTAAATACATATTCTTTAAGGAAGCCGAGGAACAAGTGAGAAGACACAGTAGCAAGGCATATGAATACTGTTCTCTGTAGCTTTGCTTTTAATTCCCGTTGATTTACTGATACCCGATATTCATTGTAGGTTTGTTACCAGTTGATCTGAAACACGTTTTTAAAGAAGCTTCCTCTAGTTTCACCTTCTTTGGTGAAAAATACCAAAATCTTATGTCTTACAATTTCAATACTTTATCTACTTGTAGAAAACCACAAAAACTATTCTTACCTGAAAAGGAACTTCCTTTGATTTTGCAAGTCTTCCCTTGTAAATTTTTTTGTGACCTCGAGATGACTTTACTCCTGGAAACAATAATTGTCACTATCAGTAAAGATTTTTACCTTTTTTGAGTATAAGAGACTACTTGAAGTGACCCGACTTTGTCAGGATACTTACTAATCACAGTCATATCTTAGCCAGGAAAAGAAATGGATTTTATCTACAGTATAAAATGATAATTTCCTTTGTATCCCCGCCATGGCTCTCTTCGCTCCACCCAATTGACCCCCCCCCTGGTTTGGCCCTCCCTCCTCCGCTCCGTCCACTTTCCCCGTGCGGTCCCGCCCCTCCCCTTAGTTATCCTGACCCGCCTCGCCTGCCCGCTCTGCCCCGCTCTGCCCCGCTCTGCCCCGCTCTGCCCCGCTCTGCCCCGCTCTGCCCCGCTCTGCCCCGCTCTGCCCCGCTCTGCCCCGCTCTGCCCCGCTCTGCCCCGCTCTGCCCCGCTCTGCCCCGCTCTGCCCCGCTCTGCCCCGCTCTGCCCCGCACTGCCCCGCTCTGCCCCGCTCTGCCCCGCTCTGCCCCGCTCTGCCCCGCTCTGCCCCGCTCTGCCCCGCTCTGCCCCGCTCTGCCCCGCTCTGCCCCGCTCTGCCCCGCTCTGCCCCGCTCTGCCCCGCTCTGCCCCGCTCTGCCCCGCTCTGCCCCGCTCTGCCCCGCTCTGCCCCGCTCTGCCCCTCTGCTCTCTGCCCCGCTCTGCCCCGCTCTGCCCCGCTCTGCCCCGCTCTGCCCCGCTCTGCCCCGCTCTGCCCCGCTCTGCCCCGCTCTGCCCGCTCTCTGCCCCGCTCTGCCCCGCTCTGCCCCGCTCTGCCCCGCTCTGCCCCGCGCTCTGCCCCGCTCTGCCCGGCGCTCTGCCCCGCTCTGCCCCGCTCTGCCCCGCTCCGCCCCGCTCTGCCCCGCTCTGCCCCGCTCTGCCCCGCTCTGCCCCGCTCTGCCCCGCTCTGCCCCGCTCTGCCCCGCTCTGCCCCGCTCTGCCCCGCTCTGCCCCGCTCTGCCCCGCTCTGCCCCGCTCTGCTCCGCTCTGCCCCGCTCTGCCCCGCTCTGCCCCGCTCTGCCCCGCTCTGCCCCGCTCTGCCCCGCTCTGCCCCGCTCTGCCCCGCTCTGCCCCGCTCTGCCCCGCTCTGCCCCGCTCTGCCCCGCTCTGCCGCTCTGCCCCGCTCTGCCCCGCTCTGCCCCGCTCTGCCCCGCTCTGCCCCGCTCTGCCCCGCTCTGCCCGGCTCTGCCCGCTCTGCCCCGCTCTGCCCCGCTCTGCCCCGCCGTGCCCGCCGTGCCCGCTCTGCCCCGCCCGGCCCCGCTCGGCCCCGCTCGGCCCCGCTCGGCCCCGCTCGGCCCCGCTCGGCCCCGCTCGGCCCCGCTCGGCCCCGCTCGGCCCCGCTCGGCCCCGCTCGGCCCCGCTCGGCCCCGCTCGGCCCCGCTCGGCCCCGCTCGGCCCCGCTCGGCCCCGCTCGGCCCCGCTCGGCCCCGCTCGGCCCCGCTCGGCCCCGCTCGGCCCCGCTCGGCCCCGCTCGGCCCCGCTCGGCCCCGCTCGGCCCCGCTCGGCCCCGCTCGGCCCCGCTCGGCCCCGCTCGGCCCCGCTCGGCCCCGCTCGGCCCCGCTCGGCCCCGCTCGGCCCCGCTCTGACCCGCTCTGACCCGCTCTGACCCGCTCTGACCCGCTCTGACCATGCCCCGTCAGCACTGCTTTTCCGCAATCCGTAATTCCTACATGCATACTAAACTGCATTTATCAACTAGAAAAACACGGAACGAATTAAATTGGACTGCGTGCGATCTTTCCTTACTCGTCCTAGTTCTATCCACCCCTTTACTTACACTTATTCCAATACACTACCACATATGCCAGGAGACCAATCGGGAGCTTTCAGCCTATCCCGGTAGGGGCGGTGCCCGGCTAGTTGGAGATACCTGAATGAGGAAATCCCTGCAAGCCGGTGGATAGGTCGGCGCTGGATCTTGCCATCCAGTTGGGGAAGATCATCGATACCTCTCAAGATAAAAATATGCACTACACTCACGAGACTAATTCCCTTAAAAGTTGACGCGCCCGGATCACCAATCAATCAATGCACTACACTTACAGGACTAATGTCTTTAAGAGTTGACGCGTCTGAATCAATGAATCAAACTTACTCAAGGAGCGCCGCATGTGCTGCGAAACTTCTTCAAAGGGCGCGAGGGCAGAGTCCGCGACCTCGTCTGCCACCTCTGCGGCCGTCACAGCCGCGCCCAGCATCACCAACGCCCACCAGAAGGTCTTCATGGCTGGGTGAACGCAGCTGTTCCTCCGGTTGCCGGCCGCCGACTCGCCCGTTGGCGGCAGGCGGGCCAGCGGGGACCCCTCGAGCGGCCGCGTAGGAAGTTGCGGCGACGCGCCCGGCCAACGCGCCCGGCGCTGTGAAGGTGCGCCTCGGAGGAAACCACCGACCCCACCGGCCGACCGGATGCCATTCGCCAGTGGCGCAAGTGCCGTTCCTAGTGATGGCAAATTTTACCAAAACATCGATAAATCGATGTTTCAATACATCTCTAAAGGGTTTTCGAGGTCGACGAAAAAACATCGATGTTTTAATTATAGACTAATAAACACGCTATTTAGTATTCATTTTTTTATTACAGTACGTAAAAAGGATATATTTTATTGTTTGGTTACCAGCATATTAGTAAAAATTATTATCGAATGTAAAGAGTAAAATTAGTAATAAATAACATCGTGTTTCGCTACTTTAACCTTTAGTCACCTCCATCCATTCACCATCGAAGTAAAACCACCTAAAATTCCCTCAGATTCCACAGGCGAAATGCGCAGCGTGATAAAGAGGATGACGCAAAACAACGATATTGCTGTGGATTGCTGCTACTGTACAACGTGCCTAAACCCCTTTATTAAAAACAATTACAAAAATATCAATGTTTTTGCAACAAAATATCGATGTGAGGAAAACATCTAACGCAAAATATCGATGATATATCGATGTTTCTGATGGAAACATCGATGTTTTTGCCATCCCTTGCCGTTCCTCTGCTCTGTTCACTTGCCACCACAATGGACCTGAAGCCTTGATTCCCTTTCCTCAATTGCGAATTCGAACATAATTCGTGTGCTGGGACACTTTTAGTGGCCACTCCTCGAATTTTTGTTTTTAGATGAACCGCGTATAAATAAATCTTCCGCTGCGCATGCGCTAAATGTTTGAACATCTTTACACCTTCGGTGTATATCACCACACGTTCGGGGTCGGTGGCAGTTGATGTTATTCAAGCACAATTGCGTCGTATGCACCGAGCGGCAATTGCGTGGATTGAATTCTTCGGCGTATTACTCCCTGAAACCGGGCCTGAAGTTTTCATGCCTGAAGAGCGCGGAGAGATTTACTCCACCCCTTCGTCTGGTGGGAGAAGCCAAGGGCTTATGAAAAGTACAAATGGAGTGAGCCAAATGCATGGCTTAACTTCGTGAGGTATTAGATATTTCTAAAGCACTCTCATTCTGTCCTTGGGTAGCATAGGAATCCATGATGCTGCTTTCTTGCACTGTCCAAGCTGATGAAACGAATTAAAGCCGAGACAAAAATTGGAAAAGATAACATAGGCAAAAAGGCAAATAATGTTTGCGATTGCCTAGTCTAGTCTCGAGCAAATGCTCTCGCACGGAATAAGTTGTCCTTAACAACGAAATTGGTCGAGTTCTGATCCAAATCCATAGGAGCTTCGAGACTTAGGTGGTTCATAACAAAATGAAAGAGCTACTTGGCCATACGATACCCAGTTTTCCACAACCATTTTCGAACTATTCGGTTTTCTTCGACACGGCGATGTAGCATTGTGACACTGAGTGTAGGTGTTTAGGAAAACTATTGAAACAGAAAAGAACATGGCCTTGACTCTGGGGCTCGTCCGTGTCATTGCAGCGTCCAAAAGAGCGGATGACTGAGGTTATGTATTTAAGATTAAGCCCGTTAAAAACTATGACATATGGGAAAGAAGCGCAATCTGTGCTCGTCTTCTCGAGCTCCGGAATCCCAACCCTTCCTTATTTCCTAAAACAACTTAGATTGTGAATAAAGGTAGAAATGCGCGTTTTTAACACATTTTAAATATGTTTTTAAGATTGATAAAATTAATGTAAGAAATTTTATTTGAAAAGACACAAAAAAGCATTTAAATAACTCGTGATTCCTTAAGGAAAGCTAACGAGCATTTAAACTATTAGCAACGTGATCCAACATGCTGACTCCAGTAATTAAGGCACTAGGTTCCAAAACACAAATTAGTAGGCTCAAACCTTGCTGAAGCTAGTGGATTTCTGAAGGATGGAAAATCTTTTGTTTAATGTCATGGTGTTAACGCTACAAAATTAAATCTTCCAATATTTTCTGTTCTAATCAGATATCCAATTAACTCAGTCAGATAACGACATTAGTAACAGATAATCATGAGACCATCGTTCACATCCGCCAAATTTTCAGTCTTTTCTTGTAGAACGTTCAGTAAATGATTTTTTGTTATTTACGTCAGTAAACACGCGCTTAGCTTCATAGCAACCAACGATATAAACAACGCTTTAAGAGCGCTTCCATAGCAACGGCCGTTCAAAATGCTCGAGAGTTCATTAAAAAAATTTAGCGGACTCTCAGGTTTAGAATTTACTTGTACTCATAAATCTTTTGATAAATATGTTCCTTTTGTCCCACTTGCCCCTTGTCCTTTTTGTCCCATTTTTCCGTTTTGTCTCCCATGTCCTGTTAGTCCCATTGTCCCATTTTGTCCCTTTCTCCTATTTTGTCCCCTTGTACAATTTTGTTCGCTTTGCTCCATTTTGTCCAATTGTCCCATTTGTCCCTTTCTCTCCATTGTCTGATTGTTCCCGGTTCCTCATTTTCTCCCTTTCTTCCCCTTTCCCAATTTCGTCCATTTTATCCCCATTGTCTCATTTTGTCCCCTTGCCTTCTTGGTCCGCCTTTCCCCGCTTTATCCCACTTGTCCCCAATTGTCCCTCTTCGTTCTTTTGATCCTTCCACTCACTGCGATTGTTATTTAAAAACGGTACACTGTACCAATAACCTTTGCTACAGAACATCGAGAGGCAATTCTTAACTCAAAGTGTGAAATGTTTATTTTGAATAACTAGAATAATTATAAATAACAAAAAAACATTGTATGTAATACGTCCTCTATTAGTCTTCAAGGAGTGATTTAGAGACCGTGTTACATGAATAACTATTAAATGACAACAATAACATGTTGATAGACATAGTGATTAAATTTTTAGTTTAACTCTAGATTGTAGTAGCGATTTGCCCGTTTCAAGATTTGATTGATGTTGTACATGTCAAGGTAATAGCATTATGGTCAAGTAGGTTAATTAATATATGGTTTGAATATTCCCTTAGTTTCTTCAGATACTCCTGGCATCTTTTTGTGATGTCTTCCGTAATAGATGATATGTTTAATTAAGTCTTTATAAATTGCTTCGTTGAGAAACCACGGTGCACTGCATAACTTTTATAAGATTTTGATTTCGAATCATCTAAGAATCTTCATGTTTGACTGGCGAAGCTCCGTGATTCAATATTGTAGCCCACTAGGTTTTATGACAGCTTTGTTCAGTAGCACTACAGAGAGAACTGCGGCCTTTGGTTGAGGAGCTATGAGAGTTTTCGTTCTTTCCGTTGTGCTTCTTTTCGATTTTTATTTATATGAATTTTCCATATCAAATGGTTGACCTTATGTTAACCAAAATATTGAACTATTGTAGGCCCAGAGAGTTCTGTGTTATTTATACTAACTTTTGTCATTGTTATCGTCTTAATGAGAATGTGGTATGCTTGAACTTAGTTGCATTTCCAATGCATATGCATGCATATGCATGAACTTAGTCGCGTGTAACAATAAATGTTACATGCGATTTGTTGTTCCTTTCTTCCATATTTTTGTAGGCGTGCTTGCCAATGCTGTGAAGTATAGTAAAGATATTTATCTGCAGCGAGAATTGCTATATCGCCTGCAAATGTAGCAATAGTAATCGAGTCTGAAATTGGCTAGTCGGAAGAGAATACAAGAAATAGGAGAATTTCAAGAAACATGTGATGCCAAATTTGAAAATTCAGCTAATGCCCATGGGGATGGTAATGAACAAGATTCCATCCGCCCAAAAAGAATTCGCAGGCCGAATTTTGTTCATAGTGGCCTTGTCTAACAAGGGAATTGTCTCTCGCGTCATATGGAAACTCTTCTTAATTTTCACCACTGATAGGTAAAGTCACATACGGTTGATCTGCGAAGTCCCAAGTTTAGCTGCCAAAACAATCTGGAAGTTACTTTAAAAAAATTGCAAATAACGGAGATACTTCGAGTGGACCCTACAGTGAGGAATTGGACAGCCTTCGGCTGGTATCTCCAGCCCACAAATCGGTTGTACCACAGAACAGTGTTTATCTTATCGCGAGAAAACTGGGCGGAAAAACGGAAGTTTTAAAAGTTTCAAGCGCCAAAATGTGTAAAATAATGCAATCTACACTCTCATTTTAATGAGAGGGAACGAATTATCTTAACGAACTATTAACGAATTATCTTGGATTTATATCCTAAACTGCCTGATGCAAAATGCTCATAGGAGAATTGAGAACATATAGTATTGTATATTACACATATGTAGATTAATTTTTGCGGCAAACTGTTTTTGTATTTTATGTAGTAAAATTTTAATGTTTTATACAATTTAGCATATGCTCTCCCTTCTCTGATTCCTCTGGCATTTTCTAAAACTGTCAGATGAACAATCCGACTTTTCTTCGACTATGCTCGACTATGCTTTGCTCGGAAAGCATGAAGTTCGAACATCCCATGTGAAGCACAGTTGAAGTTTGAGGCTTAAGGGGGTTAAGTGGGTTAATACATACGTGCGTTAGAACATACAAATGACAACGAGCGAGGATCATCTTCAAGCCAATACCTTTGAGTTTCACATTGCTTGGACAACAGATGGCTAATGTCCAAAATCATACAGTCACACAAACGAAAAGTTTAAGAGATATAATCTTTAACATCTGATCCCTTCAAATACAAAACCGAACATAAACGACAGTAAATTGAAAAACATTTTATTTAAACTTTTATTGCTTACAATCTGAATACATTTATTGTCATAGGGGTGATTCTTACCACTAAGATTTATTCAGTAACTATTGATTTTTCAATATTATTTTCGAATTTCAAGATGTAGTGCTACCGCGCAGTGACTTATAAGTGAGCGTAAGTGACTTGTAAATAATTCACGAACGCACTTTGTACGAAAAATGAAAAGGTTTGAAAACGTAAATTGCTATCATAATTACATTTAATGACCGACAACAATTGTAGCTTAAAAATACAGAACCAAACATGAATTTGTCGTGAATGGAAATTTTGCATTTTTATTCCCTTGTTTTACTGACCATTTTTAGACATCAGTGGCGAATGCGATACAACCACCTAAGTAATGATTATTCTGGGGAAAGAGGTAAAATGTACACACATCATCGATGTCTCAAAAATGGAAGTAAAATATTTTGAAAAAAAGTATCACATGTTTATTCATAAACTTTAAAATTTTCATTAAATTTTCATAGTTCACTAGCAGCCAAAAGCAAAATACTTTTCCTTTGACAGCTAAATAAACGTACCGTCATCTGGGAAATTACTTTATTTTAGGTGTGTCACTTTTCTCACGCACCTACACGTCATGTTTTCTTGGGGCGTGATTAACTCATTTTGAGTTTTTTCGAGTTTGCATCACATTTTGAATGTTGTTTCAAAAATTAAATGCAAAATAACCACATTACAGAAGTACTGATTTTCAAATGCACCTATAACAATATTTCTTACGGGAAGGATTCTGAACGTAGATATTTATCCATAGGCATGCGCATCAACTACATTTCTGAGCCCTCTTTATCATTAAACATTTTTATTTTCTTATCATATATTTTACTAGTAAATAAATAAAAACGTACAAGGAGAATGAAATTATAACATTAATAATGCAATTAATAAATAGAATTCATTTTATGATGAACAATTTAAAGGATTGCCAAATGGTATGAAAAGCCTCATTTTGAGAATCCAAATGTATATCAATTCCCCAAGGTGTCAGCTTAAAAGGGGGGGAAATAACGAATTTATGTTTACGGAGATAAAGTTTTATTACGTCAACTACTTTTTCGGATATTTCCGAAATTTTCAGGGAGACCGAGCCCCCTCCTATGCGCAACTCTATGGATTTCTTGTAGCGCGTTTCGAATGCTATTTGGTGCGCCCAAGATGGCGTCGGCGGCTGCGCCGCGGCGGCCTGTTGCTGTCGGCGTCGGGCGGGCGCAGCGCGCGCAGGCGCTCCCCCGCCCCTCGGCCCAGCGCCTCCTGCTGCGCGTGCTTGCGCAGCGTGGCGTCGATCCAGCGCCGGTAGTAGCCCACGTCGGTGTAGAGCAGCGCGAACGTGGCGTTGCTGCAGCCCAGCGACCCGGCCACCACGCCCGTCAGCTGCCCGTCGCACAGCACCGGCGCGCCGGGCTCCTCCTGAGGCAAACGAAACGCATCGCTGGAGTACTTACTACTAGCGGACTTAAGGGGGAATATACACAGCCTTAAAAAAATTTGAAAACAATTTTTTTACTATGCATTAATTATTCAGAAATATTTGTAGTTTAATTAAGCAGAAACTGTTTTAACGGTAAGCGAACTAACCGGCCCCAAGGGGCGCCATGATAGCACAGGGCCCCGAATTTTGCAGCATTTAATTTCTTTTATAAAAAGTTAACTTTTTATTTGGTATTGATTCAAGCAACGTACACTTTCCAGTGCCCTAATGCAATTGTAAGATGTTTCTCATTTGACAATGTCGTCGATTGATGTGATATATTTATCGAACTGCTAATGAAATATCTTTCACATTTGGCGTCTGTGGCACTGCGCACACAGCATTCACGACGTGAGTATCGCCGGAAATCAGAGTAACCGAGAGGGGCGATTTTTTATCTCCACTGTTTATGATTTGCAACCATGACCACGCACTGCGGTCGGCGGATAGGAACTTAGCTGGTGGGCTGCCCAGGCCTGAAACCGAATGACCAGAGACCCCTACTGACCAGAGGCGTCTACTCCGCCTTCACATGCACGCAGCCTCTGCTTCTCACTGCACCGAGAAACTCAAGAATCCGCTCGGTCGTTTCCAACTTCTGCAAAGTCTCAGGCTAGAAGTGGCAGCAGCATGCTCGCGTGCCATTCGTTGTCCATTTGTTACGGTACTGCTACGTGATTCGCCCGATATTTATCGAAGAAGTGGACAGCCAAAAACGTTGGTATCACTGGGAACGCTTCGCCAATATTGTTAGGGTCGTTTATTTCTGCTTTTGAATGGGTAATGTTCTTGCTTTTTTGTTGTCCCTTATTGTGCACTGTGGTGTATGTCTTATTTGTTCATTTGATATTTCAATTTTTATTTTATTCTGGAAATACATAAATTTGAAACAGTAGTTTGGGAATCTTGCTCTTTGCTTCATTCCTTATATTTAAGACAATAAAATTAATTACTGTAATAGTCATTTATTGAAACAAATATATCACAAGAGTACAACGTTTCGTCAAGAGATTTTTCTGCCAACGGTTTGAATTCTCTCTGAAATATTGAATTCTTTTCAAGTTTCGAAGAGTGCACAAGTTTTCGAAGAGTGTGAAAAAATTGTAAATTAATATAATTAGTTTATTTGGTAGGTCAGTTTTGGGTATGGAAAAATTACAGGGTTTATTCGCATCATTTGGGGTTGTGTGACAGAATTCTTACAGAATACTGCTTTGCCTAAGTTATGAATTCCATGATAAAGGATTATCAAAAATCCAGTGTTCGACGAAGATAGGACCTACGCCATTTTCATAGCCGTACTTAGCAGTCTCTATGAAAAAGGATAAGTCCGTTCGTCTAAGGATAGACGACAATTTTGCCGTAAAGCAGTTTTCTCTATCAAGCAATCACCACCTCCAAGGACCTAGAAAACGTCTTTTCTGCCTTCAGAACGTATTAAAGGAGGTTATCTACTACGTAAATGAACAAGATTTATATCCTTTTTTATATCTGAGCCCCAAATATGCGAGTCACACGAAGAAAAACCTGTCGATATCTTAGATTTTGATCAACAACCTATTTAACATCTGCATCGTAGCTGACGTTGCAGTAGAGACATAATGTTCATTATAATTTGTGGTCCAAACACTTAAAGTATGGGATGTATTGAAGGTCTTACCTGGCACGTGTTTCTACGGAAGCCTCGTTTCCCAATGCAAATCAAATCTATCGGAGGCTTGTGAATGCTATCTTCGTGGAAGCAGCGTTTCCAGGCTACAGCGTGCAGATGCCACACAGGTGTGGGTGGTGGAAGATGCCACAATGTAGTAGGAAGCTGCATTTTAAGATGGGAATTAATTGTATTTTCCATGTTCTGAAAAAGAAAACATTCTCAAAGGAGAAAACATTTGCACGGGTACCAGGAGAAAGTGCTTGAGAATTCCATCCCAGTTGTATCTCTTCAGAATATTACTTTTAAAAAAAGGCTTCTCGGATGCACGAAGCTCCGCTGATCGACTTTAGCGGACATTTGGGAATAAACGAAAATACCACGTCATGAACTTTGCCAGACAAAGTATGGATCTTTGGAAGAGAATTTTGAAGATTAATGTTACGTTAACTCGATTCGAACCCAAGTATGAATTATATTTTATTCATGAATATATAATAAATAAAATAGTGAAATTCTCACTTGGCACTTGAAATTGAGTTAACATAACCTTAACTTTTAAAATTAAGATACTGTTATTAGAAAATAATGTGTTGGTCTGGCAATCGAAAAATAAAAACGGACATGCGTTATCTCTGTAATAAGACGAGAAAATGTCGCAGACATAATTTTGCTGAGAAACGCTTCATTATTGCACAGCAGTTTCTTGACAATTTTTCTTTTTCAATAACAGCCAGAAAGATGTTCTTAAATTGAGACGAAGCATTTAGGATAATTTTGAGTATTGTAGAAAAATGTACATGTTTCTGAGACAGATAAAAATTTAAGATTGTGAAGAGTCGGAATACCAAAGCATATTAAGACAGTCCTGATCCATGCGCAACCGTGCGATCGTGCACGACCTCGCCAGCTTCATCGACGAAATTGCAATGCACTCGCTATTTGGAAAATACCTCTCGAGATTACAGCAGCACTTTGAGACATGGAAATGCGCAGAAAGTTCCTGTGACGAAATTGGAAAATGATTACAAAACAACAACAACAACAACAACAACAACAACAACGACAACAAAAGAACTACTTTTAACGATAATCTATAATTTGATGCCAAAACGGCAAAGGAATTATTGAATTATTTTTTTGTTAATATTTTGAGGAACACGCGTATGTATTGGTTTCAAAGAAGAAGCTAATGTATTTTATTATTAAAACAATGATTCCCATTTGCGATAAAGGTTTTCTTTTCATCTTACCTTCTCGTCTGTCCAACCCGCAAGCGAACAATGTTTACTGCGATATCTTCTCTTTGATTGCAGGTCAACTGTGCGCATTACTTCTTCTTCAGGTAACATAGGTCGATCCGTCTGTAAGGCAGAAATATATTATTTCTTTCTTGAAATTGGAATCTGTGAAAAAAATATTTCCATCTATCATGCAATATGCGTTCAGAACGTTGTTTTACTTTCTTGCTACCGCTTATGCAGTAGAGAAAAAGTTATGTAATCCTGGGCGAAAAAACGGCGAATTTTCGTCAGACAACGCATATTACAGGTCCTTGGAAATGAAAACGTGAATAAATACGACTGGTAAATTTAGAAACAAATTCATTAACACGTGGTGTAGTTAGATCCCATGTTTTGTCCAAACGTCTGTCTGTGCGTCCAAATGTCCGTCTGTGAACAACGCTAGCGGCTAAATAGTTCAACTGATTTTTCTACAAATTAATATTTTCCAATCGATTAGGCTGATGTCATGTTCGCTTAAATTTGAAACCGATTTTCAATTCTGGGGGGTACTTTACATGAAACCCCTGTCACATTTTTCAAATTTTCAAAAAATTGCTCCACCGGTTTTGATTAAATATTAGTTTTAGATTGTATGAATGACGATTAAGAGAAACCCGTGTTTTATAATTGCAAAAGTTCAGAATATTTTCGGTATATTACTACAAATCCTATTATAAAGATAGAGAGTTGTTCCTTTAATGAAATCTGTTCCTTAAAGATAGATTTATAAATGTGGTCAGGTAATTTTTTTTTGAAAATGTGAGTGTATTTCGAGTAATTTTGCGTGAAAGTACGAGCGAGAAAGTATGTACTTTTTAGAACCTCTATTTTTAAATCAAATGTATTATTATACTCCACGTAGTGTTACGTCAAACTGACACGAAAGTATTCGCTTTTATTTGGAACTGTATGTGAAATTAAACTAATTAGTTGATATTCTAGGCGATTCAATTGCCCCTCAGTTCGTTAATAAAGTTTATAGTATTCCGAAGAGTAGGGTTACGCTTGCCCGATCCTGTATTTTTGCATGAACAACTTTACGTATCTTTCTCGAGAGTAAAAACCTTTTGTGCCGACCTGGATGGCCGAGGTGGCTAAGAGCGAGTACCGACTCAGCGCTTCGGTCCGAAGGGTCGCGGGTTCGAGTCCCGCTTTGGGCATGGCTGTTTGTCCCTTGACTTTGTACGTGTTGTCGCAAGAGTGTTTGTCTAGTGTATGGTCAAATATGCGTCCCTTCAGGACGTAAAGGGCAACCGGCTGTCGGCTGGATAAAAGCCCTAGGAAGAAAATCCTTTTGTAATATTTTTGTAACTATCAAGGAAAGGGAATAGCTATTTGTGAAGGAAGATTGAATAACTACTTCAAATGCTTTTAAGGAAGAGTTGTTAATTATTTCAAGAACATGTCTATAATACTGAATAACCCTTTATTCAAAATTTGTTTCAAAACATCAATCTACTTGTTCTTTATTTCTATTTTCAATTCTATAGGAAGATTGGTAGTTACCTTTTTAAATGTTTTAAACAAATAAACACGTTTCGTTTAAATATTCCCCTCTTATTAGGGAAAAGGAAAGATAGGGAAGAGTGTGGAATTTAACATGCGGGAATTTTCGCACGGATATGCTAGTCATCTGTTTAATTCTACAACGGATGTTATCACTGAACATCTCACCGGGTATGTGTATTCGTCAGTCTGAAGTTATGCAATCGTATAAACAGGTTTGATTGAAAGCAGCTCTTTCAGTTTTAATTTTTGATGGCAAAAATACTTGCCTCTTTCAGCAATATTACATTTACATTGCAATTTTTTATCATTTTCTCTGATTTTCGTGGATAGAAAGTTGAGGTTTGTTTCTTCTATCTTGACAGTAAATTCCATCTTCCAGTTTCTTCTTTTGCCAGTAACGTCGCGTAATGAAATTTCAGTCACAAGGAAATGATAATTCATGTTACTAAACAAATATTCCGAAACTTCTTAACATCACAGCTTTATTTACGACTTTTCTCTTATTTTACAGGCAAAGATCCAGCATCCCAACAGCATTTTCAGGGAGACTTTAACTATTTTGTTCTGAGGCGAATCACTGCGGTAAGTAAATAAAGTCCGTACCTATCTAGAAAATACTTGGGCGAGGTAATTTCTGAATTCTCCTCCTTAATACTTGTAGTCATCAAATTACTTTCCAGGATGGACTATATTGAAGGGTTGTTAAAGAAACCATTTTCGCTGTTATCGAACCTTAAATTATGTGAAAAGTTAGAATAATCTATATCATATTTGAACATTTCATTGTTTTGAATTAGTCTTAAGTGTGTGTGATGAGACCTAATACTTTGCTTCAATTCTGGATGGCTGTTCAAAAAATATTGAATTTCCTGATTACTAGAATTCAGTCACTTATAAATACATAAGAATCCACGATTGCCATGTATGACAGGGGCATTTAGTGTCAGATAATACATGACGACATTTAAGTTTATGAGTGTGCGTAGGATGAATCTATGAATATTTTCTAAGGCTCCATCATTCCTTTTCAGAATTTTGAATGTGTAATCAGTGGCTGCTAATCCGTAAATGCGGTACATTAGCCATCCCGTGTGTACAGAGTGGTTCAGAGTAATTTGTACACACATCTATGATATTTTTGGGGATATATACTGGTCGGTTTTGAAAATAAACATGGTTATTTAATGGAGTTACGTTACATTTCTGTCATCTCTCCCCTGATCGGTTGGCGTCTTGTTCTACACCGGTGCTTGGCGGGCACCGAATCCCTCAAGGAGCAACCTACTCAAGGGCAGGGATTCACCTTCTTGATCTTGAGAAGCCAGTTAATAGAAATTTTATGGTATAAATTCTAAAAAAAATAACTACCAGAATAAATTTATTCGTAAAATGTTTAGCTTTAAATTATATTCTTACCTGCAAAATTACTATGTCCTCTTCAACGTGCTCATTTTTTTGTTTCTCATAAAATGTTTGAACCACCACATCAAAAATTGCTGTGTTTGTACCATTGCCATGTTGCACCATTACTTGAACTTTTGGTATTCCTTCGATTTGCGCCCTGTGTTCAAGAAAAGTTGTATACATGACACATGAAAATTAAAATGTAAACAATTTCCGTTTTTTTTTTTTTTTTTTTTTTTTTTTTTTTTTTTTGTAACGTGTTATTGTACGTAATATCAGCTTCATGAACAGAAATTTTAAATAAAAATTATTCTTCAATATAAAATTACATTCAACTCCCTCTTTCTCTCTCTCTCTCTCTCTCTCTCTCTCTCTCTCTCTCTCTCTCTCTCTCTCTCTCTTTCTATCACATATATGATTATTTCTGTTCACATAAATTCTTCTCCAATGTCTTCTAAATATGGAATTGATAAAAAATATCTTGGATATTGTTCTGCCCAAGGTTCTATTAACCCCTTACAGTTTTTAAGAGATCTGTTAATTTACGTAATCAACTTTAATTTTCCGTAAATTTGCGCTTCACAAGAAAGAAAACTCAATTCTTCAGAACACGATAATGTGCTAACTTTTAAATTGTGCCCATTGGTTCCAGACAAAACTATGGTCTTCTACTTATATTCTTCGGATCCATTTTCCGTTGTTACTGGGACTTTTAAACGCTACATGCTCGGTGGAAAGCCAAAACTTTTTTCTCTGTTTTAGAAAAAATAACTGTCTATCTCTAGGAATAAAGGGTCAAAGGGTTCGTTTTTAACTTAATTACATATCCGTTGGTAGAGTTTATGGGGACACAACAAATCAACTAGTGTGTGGTAGTTCGAAATTGAAGCGCTAGACTATCCTGAAAGAGTGCCAGGTGTAACGTCACCACATGGCGGCCACACCTTTGAACTTCCTGAGAGAGTGTCGGGAGGCTGACGGCCACATAGGAACTAACAAAAGCGGCGATAAACAAAGCCTTTGGGGAGCTGTGACCTCCCTGTGTGCCTGAAGGGGAGCTGTGACCACCCATGACGCAAGGCGGGTAGGGCAGAGGAGAACGGCCTTCTGGTCCCAGAAGCCACCCGCACATCTCACAGAGACTAGGGGGTGGGACATCACGTGACCTCCACGAGGTTAGCGCAGAGGAGAAGAGGAGTTCGTTTTTAGATTGCCTCGCGTGGGGACGCAACTGCTGCCCCGGGAGGCGGAGGTGTATTCCTTGTGACACTGTGAGTGCGTAGCACTGGGTGTCTGGAAACCGGCGCGGTAAAGCGTCTGGGTGGAGGATGCACAAACCAATGGACGGAGAGCAGTGTGCGTAGGAGTCACGGAGGTAGATTGCGAACGTAACCTCAGAGCTGTAAATTGTGTATATTTGTAAATAAATAGATTTGTAATTAGAGCTCATGTCTGTGTTGTCATTTCGCTACCACGACGCCACACAGAATTTGAAAGTCTTGGTATTGATGGGAAACGAAAGCCCGTGTGTCTCTTGATAATTTTTTGAGTGAAAGAACTTTCGATATATTTTATGGGTTCGTTCGAATGTGCAGGTTCATACGGCGAAGGAGCACAATGAACTCCTGCACTGCAGCAATGTATAGATTTCCCCAGTTCCCAGACGTGATATTCTTGGAGAACCCAGAAATTACAAAACAATTGCGAGTTACGAGTTTGTTTTAAATGAAACTGAATGGAAAAAGGGGAGAATCAATCTGAACAAAATATTAAAAAAGATAATGAAAAGCAAACAAGGCTATTAGAGAAAATTAAACAAGAGAATGAGGTAAACGAAAAATAAAATGTCGGTAAAGGGGAAAAATGAGACAGGAAGAAAAGAATGACAGGTGGGAAAAAAACGAAAGAAAAATATGGAGGCAGAAAAATAACAAGGAATGAGGAATAAAGAGTATGTAGGTTGGCTATTTCACGTTCTAGCGGGAAAGAAACATCAACTCCTGTGACGTAGCATGCGTTACACTAACGGGCCTTTTGACTTAACAAACTGGCGCGCCTGGAATCACTTTACCATTCTCTTACTCGCTCAAACTTTATGAAGGTCCCCTTGTTTTGCGATGATAGCATTCTTAGCTTATGATACATTCTTACTTTAGAACACAGGAGGCTGCAGTCAAAATGTGCCGTTTTTCTATAATTGCTCCATTGCAAAATTCAATTCTGCCTCTTCCCAGGAAAGTTACAACGTGCACCTGCGTGAAAAAAGTATTGTAATTATATTATTAAGCATTATTAGGAAAGAAATATTAAAATTGTTCAGTCTTAGAATGGCGCTGATATAAGCAAAGGGATTCAGTATTTATATGCGGCTCGCGTACGGTAGGGTTGGAATATTTTCCACGAGGGGGAGGCATTAAAATAATCCAACATGACGAAACCAGTGTGTTCATTTTATTTTACTATCTGTGGATGTGATGTATAATACACTCACACGTGGTCTGTGTCTGTTACCTTGAAAGTAGGTCTAATGCCCAATGAAGCAGTGCATACAAAATTTCGCATATTTTCCATCCAAAGTTTTCTTTTCTAAGTTTCTTGATTTCTTGAAATGAAAATTTCGAAGTGTGAAAATAATTAATGAAGTATCTAAAAATGGATCACTGTAATTGTTGGTTGGGACAAGTTAATTATTTCCCATGCTTCATTTACGAATTACTTTAGGCTCCTTTTAAAGGAACATGCGTTTACAAACTGACAGAATCGTCTGCCCAAACACCAGCACCGACTCTGATAAGCACTCTATCCAGAAAAAAACGTACGTTAAACCTTGGTAATTATTAAAAACATTATTTAATCACTTTTCATCCATAAATAACTTCGAAACTCAAAAATACTACATGAAAGAGACCATTAATATTTTGGAACAATTTCAGAATAAAATTTAGTGTAATTTGAAAACCTGAAAGCTCTCTTACTATTTCATTAGAAAAATTTATAAAGGAAATTGGTTAAGAATTTTATGATGTTTAAAATTGGGCATAACCAGTTTTTCACTAAGGACATCCTTTAAAAATAATTCGCAAGAAAAATGCCCAAAAATTTCCGGTTTTTGTTTTTGGCCACAAAAACGTTTCCCGAAGTATTTCTAAGTGTAAATAAAGGAGATTTCCTTACTAATATCACCATGAACAAAATAGAACAATAAAAACGTGTGGTAGAAAATTTTATGGTGGAACCCTTATGGCGTCCCATCGACAACACTATTTTCGGGCGCCACCTTTACATCCGCATTTCCGTCACTTGTTTCCCTCACGTTCTTCACATATTCCCCGCGTGTTTGCCCCTTGATTTAACTGATCATTGCACTGGAAATTCATGAATTTACTATAATTTTACTGTTTCATATATGTACTACGTATGTACGGTGTAATGTACTTATTGAGGCTGATGTATTTAAAGGAAATCGCAAAAAGCATCTATAGTATTATACATGTGATCCAGTCTTCTGGGAATAAATATTATGCAGTACGAGATGCCTGCCGATTAAAGTAATGTTGCGGAAAATCGATGTCGAGATTTCAAAAGAAGTAGACGTTTTGGCGCCCCCAGCTACCAAAATATGTTGTTGTTGTTGTTGTTTTTTCCAAAACGTCCGTTCTTCTGTATCTCTATCTGTTCATCTGTGAACAACACCCTAAACTATTCCTAGGAATTTTCCTACAGTGAACATTTCCTGGTCGATGTAGCCCGACTCAAACCTTTGCAATGTTGAAACATTCTTTAAATTTGGGGGTACTTTACATGAAGCACTTGAAACATATTCAAGATTTTCTCAAATATCTCCAAATCTTTTCTTTAAATATCTTGTAAGAATAAAGTGAAATACACTAATAAAGATGGCAAAGATAGTATTTTCACTTGTAATTGAATTTTTGAAAATTACAAAAAATTGAATTTTTTCGGTCTCTTTCTAAAACTACAGTATTGAAGAAAGCGATTTTTTCTTCAAATGAAATTAGTTCTCCAAAATTAGTTCTTTAATTAATATCAGGTGCATTTTTTTAAAAAAGTTTAATAGTTTTTGCATATTTTTGTGTGAAATGCGGGTAATAAAAAATACTAAAAACAAGTTTTTCACAAAAACTGCTCAAAATATTTTCTTCGAATTTTTTTGTGGGGATAGTAATAAGACATGGGGGTATGTGGCGTGTGGCAAGAGAATAACAGCAAGCTTTACTGATCCTCGTTGATCCTGCTCCTATGTAAATACTGAAACACATCTGATGGCCGTTAGGTAAGCTCTTTGAAGAATCTGGAACTCGAAAAAGGACGTGGCTGTTTAAAGAGTTTGAAATTCAAAGTTTTAAAACCTAGGCCTCGTAACTGAAGAGGAAGTAATGAGGGAATTCCGGCGTATTTACAGGAAACCGAAAAAAGCATCAGTACTTTTATACATGACCCCCATCTTCTGGGCATAAGTCTTATGCATTATGAGTTGCCTCTTGATTAAAGCGCTATAAGCTATAAGAAAACGACGTGTGTGAATCCATGTTAAATAATATTTCCACCTCATGCTCATTGGCAAGAAGTTGTCATTAGCCCCTATTTGTCCTAGAAATTTTAAATATTTGTTCTCATCAGCCTTCTAAATAGAGTAATTTCAATGCATCGCCTATAACCTTTGGTGTTCCAGGCGCGAAAACTTTTATCGGGAAGGGGCATCGTAATGTAGAAGTTAATCTGTCTAGAATACTCCCACTAACATTCCGCAGATATGCACTTAAACAACACTGAAACTGCCCCCCCCTATCGAATGAGGGCATTACGTCAAAATACAAACATCAAGAGCATATTATTAAATACTGAACCAACTGAAGATTATTATGATTCATTTCGTTTCATCATTTGTGAACTTACCTGAAAAGATACATTTTTCAGAGTTTCTATCATTTCTGCATCCGGATCTGGAGGTACTTCCACAATCACAGCTTAAATGAAAAGGAATGAAAAATAAATATCATTTGATGTATTACTTGCCTCAGGAAAACGATAGAATTGATGCAATGTCTTTGGAAAAATGTATTTTGTAAAATTCCTAACGCCTTGAATCTGTAATTCCTAAAAAAACGTTGCAATCAAGATTTTCTACATCTTAATCAGGATAAAAACTACATTGTTGTTGTTTACTGGTTTGTAGAGTTTTAATACTGTAAACGTAAATATCTAAAAATCTTTCACGAACCTAAAGAATTGAAAACTTGACAGAAATGGCCTTAACTGCCTTTTGATACTTATTCAGCGATAATACGGATTGTTTAAGTAATGTTGAATAATATCAATTTTTTCTCAAATGTGCCTCATGACAGATGAACAAATAAGTGGCTTTTTTATTCTGTCTCAAAGAAAATTAAATTTTGTAAAGGATCAGAGATCATGCCAATGCAACAATTAAGTTACACTCAACGAAGTTTGTCTGATTTGTGACATCAGTCAAATTATTTTAAAAAACATGATAGAGATATTTATTATTTCTGCTACATTTTTAAAGATTATTTCAATTTATGACCGGCTAATAGAGAGAAGTGATAAATATAGTTAATTTTTCGACCGCCCTGATTGAAACGAGATATTTAACGGTATTGATGTTCATTTTGTTAAGGATATGACTAGTTGGTAATTACCAACAAGTTATATCGTTAACTTATAACCATTCCAGAACAACTTATAACCTTTTCTAATCAAGTTTTTTATTATTATTATTATTATTATTATTATTATTATTATTATTATTATTATTATTATTATTATTATTATTATTACAAGATGTTTTTGCTTCCAAGTAAAAGAAGCTTTTTGCACTAGTAAAGGACCAGCATATTTTATTTTCTAGTAATGACGGTAGTGCAGGATCAATAGTAGCAGAAGAAATAAATAAATTTCCATCACTTTTCTAGGATATATCAGAATGAGATCTCGAAAATCATGCGCAGATAGTATAAATATTTTTCTTACGCCTTTCTTACCAGAGTGATAGGCGGCGATGCTGCTCATAGTCAGTAGCAGTGTTGCGAACGGACGGCAGGGGCCGTCCATGGTGATCTTAAGAAAGTCTCCCCGTAGATATGTTTAGTAAACCAACAGCGCCAACTGGCGCTCATCCACTTTTCATGTACGTGGATTAGTTGTAGAATTATCCAGTCAGTTCGGTGTCACTATTGTCGTAGTAGTCAACTAAACATAAGTGGAGAAATGAAATGAACAATGATTGTAACGCGGCCACAAAGTTTATTCTTATTACAAATCTGTACGGTCCGACTGATCTTAAAATAATTGCCATTTTATACGTTTGTGATGCTGTTTACACAATATTAAAACCCATCCAATGGTTTTCACAGTTTTTTACCTCTTTCTGGACCATTCTCGGGAACGGGTAAAATGATTTCGATGGTTCATTAACTGAGGTAGAGTACTTACTCGGGTATAATTTAGGTAACTTTTTCTCCTCTCGTAATCCTATATATACTATTAGTTTAAAAAATTACGGGCACAACTTTGGATCTTTAAGGAGCCCCTCCCCAGATTTGTATCGAACAGATTGAAAATGAGATGTGTAGAAAATTATGTGTAAAATTTGCAGAAAATGGTGTTGAAACTGTCATCAGATGAACTGTTATCAGACTCATTCATCGGCGTTACTCCAAACCAATGTTGTGTGTAATATAAGGGATTTGAAGTTTACGGTGTATTTGGCTACTTGGAAATAAACCAGGAAGTGTCAACGAGACATTTGTTTTGAAAAAATTGGATGTGAGAACATTAAGATATAGTATATCGAATCAAAAAGCTCCCACATGAAATATCACATTTAATTGAATTTTCACTGAAGATAAATTATAATGTTATATATTCTACATATTTTATTGTCAATAAATGGATATGAGATAATTACTTAAGAATAACCTTACATGTATGTCAAGTTTATATCAATTGCCGAGATAGCAATCTAAGATCCAGTACGCAGAATATACCTGGACGCAACCAGGAACATCGACGCTGATGGCGCTCAAGAATTTGTAATTTTAGTAAGGTACCATGCACTTGAATTGGTGATCAGAACTGGCCCATGAAATATAATAAATTTTAAATGTCAATTTATTTAAAGAAATTGTAAATGTATTAAATTTTATTTAGTCGATTAGATTTACTTCAATCTTAAATTTCTATTTCAAATTGTTTATTTTTAATAAACAAAATTTATTAAAAAAATCTTTTCTATAGCTACTCTGGTACAGCAAGTTAATTAGAGACAATTTTGAAGCTAATTAACTGTTCTAAATATAGTTTATGGTTTATAAGTGCATCTTTGTACAACGCGTATTTTCCACTTTTGATGCGAGGCAACTTTAAAAATGTTTCAAATGCTCGTTTGATGCAGCTACGAACTAGTAAACCATGTATACATCACGGACATTTCGTGATGTTTTTTGCTCCTCAAGCGATTTCTAACATTGGGGCCAAAGGCTTTGGGCTTTGACAATTGATCTCGGGGCATAATCGTATGCTTCACATCCTAAGTACATAAATAAATATTTTATTTGTCTTCCGCATTACTTCGAACAAATATTTAAGTAATAATTTACGGAATTGACTTCGAATGGCACGTCGAGCAAGCACCAACTCTTCAGATTCAACTGTCTGCATTTTTCTTTTCTCGCATACGTACGTATATACTGAGTAATGTTAGTAGTACGCTGCAAGTTATGTAATCCTACGAAAAATCAATTTCGATATTGTAGAGAAGGTTTTGGGTGAAGGAATGTGTTTTAGTCATAGTTTGTAGCTGAGAAGAGAGAGAGCTCAAACTGACGATATAAACTAGAACAAGAAAGTCTGCGCCATTCTGTAGCATCACTAGTTATCAGGAATTTCGTGAGTTCACAGACCGCGCGTTCCGTGACCTTGTACATTCACTCACAGCTCGTAGGCTTTTCCGTTCTTGTGAAACTGAAACACTTTTCGCCCAGAACCAATGACAGATGATCAGGAAAAACCGGGAAGGTTCGCGTTGTTATAGCTCACCATCAGTGTTATCACATTAAATGTATGACGATGCGAATCTGTGGGTTAAAAAATGTGGATTCTTGTTATCAAATGGGCATTTTCCCAGTTCCGAAAAATTTATTTAAATATGTTTAATTACTTTAGTACAATTCTAATGTAGACATTTTTCAAGCATTTTTGTCAAGTTACGCTCTCATCTTCAGAGGTCCATGAACGTTTTAAGCTAGACCTAAAATGTCTGATAATATTTAATGATTTCATAGTACCTTAATAAATAGCCTTGGTGCATTACACATTCAGCATTCCAATCTTCATTTTTTGCTGGATCTGATACGGTGTATCGACTTTAACCAAATTATGTGTGTTATTTGTAAATTACATAATTGTCACTATGTTACGCATGTTTCAAGTTTATTATAAAAATTAATGTAAATAATATTGCAAAGTTTGTTGATATTTATCGTAAAACAATAAAAACAAAGCGTCAGTCGTAAATTACGGTCTCAAAATAAATTTGGTAATAAAATGTCTTTGAAGATTCTTCGACCAACCTCCTCACACAATGTAGTTGCAAAAAGAATGTTGGAGATGGCGACACTGCCACGATCCACGTGATAGCCACACCGCGCCGCCCCGAACCGCCCGACCTTTGCGCCTGAGTCCTCGCTGCGGTTAATTATGTCAGACCCGGATTTAATGTCTAATCGCAATGAAACTTTAGCGGACTCGTGAAGTGGAAACAAGAAATTTGCACTAAATTATCCTGTCAAACCATTCTACGATGAATAAATTTGAAATCCACAGGTATCGAATCGTACAGAATACGATTGATCGTGGTTGATCGTGATATTGTGATTTGATTGGTTGTTAGTGATTCCGCGCGTTAACGCCTATGGTTAAGTCCCGTAAGTATAGTGCTTTATGGGCTCGGGAGGTGGCGGTGATCTTCCCCCGCTGGATGGCGAGATCCGGCGCCGACCTACTGTCGGCTAGCGGGGTTTTCCCCAACCAGGTATCTCCCACCAGCTGGGGATCGCCCCAGCTGGGACAAGCTCTAAACTCCCGACGGTCTCCCGGAATATGTGTTAGTGTAGTGCATGTTGTGTGTATGGGGAGTGTAGTGTAGTGTAGTGTGAGTAAGGGGAGAAGATAGAACAAGGAAGAGGAAGGAAAAATGGCTCGCGCTCTGTAGCCCGTTTGTTAAGATACTGCTCCGGTATTCGCCTGGTGTTGATCGGAGAAACCACGGAAAACTACCAAGCCGAGCCGCTGGCCGGTAGAATTCTCCTCGAGACAGCGACTGAATTCGTCCTAGCTGACAAGCTAGTGTCGAAAATCCTGCCATCATTGGGACTTTAACCTAGGACTTCCTGATCACAGGCACTGCAGTGACAGCTGATGCCCTGAGCAACCTCTCGAGGTCGTGTTTTGAGGAAAAGAAAAACAAAATCGGATTAGTTTATATTTGTATAGTATAATTTAAAAAAAAGTCTTGTATGCCTGTAACAAATAAAGAACTTCAGTTCCAGGTCAATAACCGCCATCTCAATCAGGTTTTTGTCCATTTTCTCTGATCCTTTGAGCAAATGTTGAGATGGCCCCTTGGTTAGCTTCTTGACATAAACGTAGCTTCACTATCCGCACGATTCGTTGATCTCTACTTTTTGCTTGTAGTAGTAGGCGTAAAATCGGGTGCATGTTAGTATTTTGTTACTAATGCAAAAAAATCAAATCTGCAGATCGTTTACCGATGCAAATACATTTTTTATAACTCGGAAGCGAAAATGTCTAGTTTTTTAAATGTTGCTAATCGCTCTCTTTTAATTTTATATTATTATTTTTTAACTATTATTTCCATATTTCAACTATTTTTGGTTGAAATATTAGAAAGTGATTCTGGAGCTCAATGATACTTCTCCCCCATAAGTCACATACGCACGCGGATCACAGTTTGCGTTATTTCACGTTCTGAGTTACTGCAAGTTCGGGAAATTGAACCAAAAACTATGGTGATCATTCGAACACAACGGAATATTCATTTTATTTAAATATATCGATAAAATATATTGTCATAAATAATAGTAATAAAAAATAATGTTAATAAACATATGTACCTTTCTGTTGATTTTTTTCTAATGGCTCTTATATCTTTGTACCGGAGTCCGAATTTTCTCTCGGTGGCCTGGAGAGTAGAAATGTGCAAAATGTAGCATGATAATAATAATAATAATAATAATAATAATAATAATAATAATAATAATAATACTCAACTTAAAAAATTAAACATATTCTAAATAGCAAGTTAGAAAAAGTTATTTATTTAGGAAATTCTATAATTGTGCAATATTATACTTCATCTATACATCATTTACAAAAACCGAAGAAGAGAGAGTACTTCTCGACGTGAAATATTGATTTTTCGTTAATCACTCACCTACTAATAATGCAGATTGTTGGAAGTCATTGGCAAAACTGCTGTGATCCTTAATGAATTATTTGTTCCAAAACCACAAGCACGAACAGATCGTTTGCCTCCTAATCGCATGCTAACAGCTCACAAGCCGAACTAAACTGTGTCTTTTATGCTAAAAACTTCTTTCAACACAACATTGGTCTCCTTATCAGTGTGGAACCTACACAATATATTTCCGTTTCGTATCGCATTTGAATGTGGCTAAGCTGCGGAAGTTGGGAAAAGATGAATTCCGTAATTCTTATTATACACGCCTTTCTTCCTAAATTTTATTTTCTAGGTTGATTTTGAGTTATATTAAATTAGATAACAACCTCTGCAATCAGTTGATTCATATTATGAATTACATTTGAAACTTTAATTCTTATATGTGTTGCTCGTTTTATAGTATCCCCATATCGATTGCGACTCCTATCTTAATTGCTGTGACGGCGCCTTACTTCTCTCCAAAGCTTTTCCCTCACGCACATAAACGTTGTACGAGACTGTACTTTTGACGTAAAAATGTTTTTTGTATTCCAGCATTATAACTGACCTTTTCTTTTGCAAGAAATTGTTCACAATCGAGCATTTTACGGCAAAAATGATGACGTATTTTACGGCACGAATGTTTGCACCATCGTTCAGCCAAGAATCGTGGCGTTGTAAAGGTAAACGGAACAGCTGACCACCGTTTTCTCTCTCAAATACCTGAGACGTCACAAGAATGTTGTTTCGCAAAATTAAATTTCTCTTATAAATTTATAATGCTGTTATACAAAACTAGGGATGCTATAGAATGGCACAGACTTTCTCGTTTTTTTCTAATTTCCTTGTTGTGGTCAGGTTTTAAGGTCTTGCTCCATTCTCTGGCCAGCTGCCGTCTATCTTCATCCAAGAGTACATTTTCTTGACATTTTCTCAACTTTTCGGTTTCTGAATAGTAGAACCGAATTATGACTTCAAGAATATTAAAAAAGAGTAAAAAATCGTCCAAAATAGAAATTTTCATTGAAAATTTTGAAGCCGTTTTTAAGAAAATGGCGATTAAGCATTAGTGTAAATGCGAAATTGGAAGCCCTTTTTCACAGGAGTTAATTGAGTTTTCGAAAAACTTTATTTAAAACCATTTGAAGCACTTCTACTCACAAATATAAGAATGTATATAAACAGATGGTAATGTGCATATTAACGGCGTGAGTGGTATTTAAAAAAAATACATTTGTGTAAATTTAAAAAAAAAAAGAATAATGAACTTTACATCATATTAAACAGTTCAATTAGCATTACCCATCGGGATAAAATGGAAGAAAAAATTTTGAGAAATTTTTGAGAAAATGTCGTTTGAGCGTTTCTGAAAATGCGGACTTTTGAGCTCATTTTAAAGAAAACTGTTGAGTTTTCGAAAAACGTTATTTGATATTATTTAAAGCACATGTACTCATAAATCTAATAATGTGAAGAAATTACCTCTAACATAAATATTATCGATAAGAGAGACAAGTTAAAAAATTACATTTTTGTGATTTTTGAAGAAAAAAAAAGAATAGCAATATCGCGTTTGTTATCGTGTAGGGTGACTTTGGGACTAACCCTACCCAAAATTAAAAGAAAAAATTTCGGGCGTTTTTGATAAAACCTTCTTTTTATCATTTTTGGAAATTGCGTATATTGCGCGCACCATTGCACGAAAACTACAAAATTTCCAAAAAAATCTACATGATCTTAATGAAGGAACATTTTATGCACAACAAATTTCATTTGAGGGAAAGATCTCTATCCTCAATATTGCAGTTGTAAGAAGTTGCCAAAAAATGTATATATTTACACTTTCCGAAAATTCAGAGTTAATCCTGAAAATCGAACCAATGCAAAATTTTTAAGTGTATTTTACTCTATTCTTACAAGAAATTTAAAGAAAAAATTTGGATCCATTTTTGATAAAATTTTGAAAATGTTCCTACGGCTTCATATAAAGACCCCCCAAAAATTAATAAATGTTTTTCAAAATTTCAAAGCTTTAACTAGAATCAGATGAACAGGAGTTTCTTCGATTTGGAAAATATCGTACGAGTGGTTTAGACGCTAAGTTTCTTCATATACGACAGAGGGACGGACGTTTTGCTTTCAATTGATTTTTTGGCATCGAGAACCCATAAGACAGGGATTCTGGCTAGTCCACGTGTTAGGGAATTTTGTTATCTTAATTTAGCAACTAGATTTTTTCAATTTTTCGTTGGCAGGGCCCGGCAATTAAATTTTTTGTGCCGAAAATCTGCCGTTTCTTCACGCGGCATTAGATAAGTTTCACTACACTACGTGTATTATTTCGTATATACGTACGTATACGAGAAGGTAAAAATAGCACATGTAACTCTTTTATAATGTTGCTTTATTGCATTCGTACAAATATGAAAACTCGCTCCTAACATCGCTCGTTTCCAAAATATGTATTCATGCAATAAAGCTTAAGATTATAAACTAATTGCATGCACTATTATTAATTAACACCAATATTCTTATCAATAAGATACCACCAACCCTACGGATTCATGCGGCTATCTGAATGCTACCAGTCAAACACATGCGAAAATAGGTAATTAATGAGATATTGATATCGTTCGCGAGTTCAAATAGAATGTTGCTCTATCCTTGTTTCTAATCTATTCTATATTGTTCTTTCTTCGGATAATGTGGCCCTTAACGATGTTTGATGAGCGCCCTTATATTGATACTGTAATATTTTATTCATATTAACACCTAAGAAATTCACGGATTCATAACAACACTAGCATATCATGCATATCAGCTAAAATATGTGTATACAATGTTAAAACAGTTAATAAAGAAAAATTAAAGTACTAATAATGGCATGCAGCAACAAAAAATTCTGGTGAACCAAGCCACACAAAATGGTTTTCCAAATACTAGCGTGTACCCTGCACAAGAACAACAAATAAAATACTCCAATATAACACTGTAATAAATTAAATATTTTAACTAAAATAGTCATCAAGAATACAGTAATAATGTAGTATAGTATGTAGAAATATATTTATGGAGTAACATATTGCATAATAAGAATATCCGTTCCGTAAAGAAATACTTATTGGCGGGCATCCTTTTCCTAGAAGTCTTGCTATTGCATGATCTCAGCTGCGTAGTAAGCTCAGTCACACCGAGTATGAAATTTAACTCGGTATGCGCAGTATTAGAATAGGCAGAATAACACATTATACATTTGCATTTTTCAGTCAAATTCTGAACTGTTTCTTAGTTTGTTTTTTCCCGAGTCCCTAGTCATGTAACAAAACCGCAAACACTTTTCTCGTAGACGGAGGCTACATTGTTTTCTTTCAACTTCATGCGCACGTTGGAAATTAGTAATATATGTAGATCTTACTTGAATCCTGTTTTAACATCTGACCCTTTGATCATTGAAATACGCCCATAGTTAATACAAAATGCTGTAAATGAAGTTTAAACGATGTAAGTTTAATATAAAATCGCAATAAAACTCTCACTTTAGTATATGTATAACGTTCATATTACACTTGTATTATTAATAATAAATATAACATGTTACTAACCTCAAGTTTATAACATATGTACTTTTAATTGTGAATTATGTTACGACGAAATAGACATTTCATTGAAAATATAAATGATGGCGAATCAAACTTCAGATTTGCGAATAAATACTTGAGCTGAAGACTTTAATTAAGTTCACTTAAATGTTCTTTTTTCTTTCATTATTCGCATGTACTCTGCAGTTTTCCAATAACGTGATGGGAATGGAAAGAGGATTTAGAAGAAAAAACATCAACTTAGACTAAAAAGCAATTTTTCTGCAATATTATCATCTTTATTTACATTTTGTTGAATTACATACAAAAATACAAAAGCATCAATCTTCGTAAGAGTTTTAAATAATAAACACTTGTTTTCGCATAACTGTTACAGTACTATTCCAATAAATTGCCCCTTTCAGTTTCATCTATAGTATGTGACCTATTGAAATTTTTTTTCTGGAATATCAAAATTATTTAAGTCAGAAAATATGATTAATCTGCACAAAATGTTTCTTATGAGTTCAAAATATCTATTTTGCTCTTCTGGTTTTAATTATATTCTCCCAGTACAATAGAGTAAATTGAAGAAAATGGTGATACAATTAATGTATATGTCCATGAAAAGTCCCTTTCTTAATATTCTAAAAGAATTAACTTTTTCTATACGTTAGATATCTTTTAACATAATTTATTACCGCTTTAAAGAATGTCTTTATGTAAAAATAAAAATATTTATACATAAAAACACGTCAGACACTTCAAAGTAATTTAGTTTCAGAATTTATTATTAAGAATTGGTTTCGAACACTTCCCTTACCACAAATCCAAAGTCAAAACTTACGAAAAATTGGAAAGTTCATAAAAGTCATAATTCACATTTTAAAGCTTTTATTGAGTTAATCAATCCACTATGCTCCCAAAAAAACTATTCAGTAAGGTGTTTCTTGTAATTTTCTACGTTCTGCATTGATTTATACGTGTCCACTAAACGTGCATTTGTGCAGGTGTGTCTTGAGAATTATCTCTCAAATATCTGTTCAATTTGTGGTATTTGCTTATAGAAAGAATGCATAAAATGATATCTAGTGCGATTATTCGGTTTTACTATATTTAGAATACATTGCCGTCTGCAATGGCGGCATATTTCCGGGAAGATGCTACATGACCGCAAGGGAAATACGTCTTCACGGACATTTTATCATTGGGGGGATCACTGGTACTCGCCACAGAAATATAACCATAGTTGGAGAAAAATAACTGAAAAGACGGAAACCCAATTGTGACTTCATTTAGTCATTTCATCTATGCCACACACGCAATGCACGTTGACTCGGGGAAGTAAGAATAGTACTGATTTGAAATCCGAAATCTTCTCTGCGTAGGTTTTTATTAGTATTGCTCTTATTCCTCCTATATGAACTACTAGACTGCAATGTTCTTTTGATTTTATTGTAATGATTCGACTGCATGTACTTCTCTTTACAACAGCAAGTACCGTAATCGACAATAACTATTATTAAGAATCAAATAAACGTTAATTACACTTCATCAAATAAATATATTGCTTTGTAAGTTATCACATATAAAAAATAATTATTTAAGTTATTATTTCCATGAAGAATATGGGAAAGGTATATTTCCCAACTCTAACAAAGGAACTCAAATAAGGAACAATATTGACTCATCACATGCATTACATGGCTAGTGGATGCGGAAACGGATCCAAAAAGATATGGGAGAGCGAATATGCTTATTTCTCCCTGCAGTATCTTTTTTAATAATGTATTTTACAAAGAGAATAATGTTATTGAAGGTAATTCATAGAGATCAGAGAATTCCTGTCTCAATATTTGCAATAAAATTGATGAGGATTTTAAAGTTTTGATTTTTTTAAATTTAAAAAATAGTATTTGATCTCTCCCATTACATTTCTGGAACCGCTACATATCACACAGTGTGTTCTATACGACTGTTGACGAATGCATTGGATTCGTTTGCGAGAACTTCTCTAGAGAACCACGTTACAAAGAATAGAGGGTATTCTCATGAGTAGGCGGCTTTCGACTAGTCGATACGAACGTACCAGTTGGTTTGAAGTTAAATTCGGCGAGAAAGTCAGTTAACATTGGAGAATTATGTCTTGAAAATCAATGGAAATATTTGTTACCTGAATTTTTTAAAATGTCTGACAATGTAGTGACTCTGTAGTTACAATTAGAGCGCAATCGAATAGCCTCTACGACCACTTACAGAATTCCCTCCAATTCAGACCCCGCGAAGCATCGTGAGTGCTTACTGACTGCACTGTGAGATGCTCAAAACCATTTCTGGACTCTCGTGGTGGTCTTCTTCTCGCACATCATCTTGGATCTCCCAAATGCGGAGCCTCTTCCCATGCGCATCATTAGCGCTTAGGTTGACGTCAGGCCTAGACACCCTTCCTCGCGAAGCCCAGGCGCTTTTCCTCGATGTCCACTTTGCTAGCCACCCAGCGCGCGTACAGCGCCACCTCGGTGTACTTGGTGACCTGCATGCTCTCCCCGCAGCCGCGCCCGCCCTTCACCACCCCGGTCAGCTTGCCGCCGCACACCAGCGGGCCGCCCGAGTCGCCCTGCGCACCAACACACGCCATCAGGTTATGGTGACAGCAGCAACAACAATGATTCATTACAACTTGAAAATAATCATTTACAAAAATAAGAAGTCATCATACGAGTATCGTATGCGTTTCCCCACTTGGTAAAAAAAATTCCAATGTACTATATTTTTCCTTTCAATTTAACTAATCATCTGGCAAAAGGTGACAGATTGACATTGATAGTTAATAGTGGGCCAGGATTATTATAACTCTTGTGTTCTAGTAAGACGTATTATAAAATTCAGTCTTATTATGAATTGCAGTTTCGTTGACTTAAGATCATCAATGCTGATAAACTATGATTTACTGCAGTTTCTTGACTGCAACGGTATTATTATCTAGTGAATACATTAACATTAATGACAAAAATATGTTTTTGGAAGAGAGACCCCAAAGGCAATCCAAATCGTGTCGTAACGGAGCCGAGAGTGATAAAAAGTAAGCTCGAAAAACTTTTCCCACGAGGTACATGCAATTATTTTTTGTAGACTTGCCTATTTTATACATTTATAACTCTTAAAATTGTTTAAATGTTAAATTATTACAGAAATTATTACAAAGTGGGGACAATTCTTGTAAAGGTAATGGACTGCGTGTAAATTTTGATAATCAATGATTTGATAATGTCCATGAAATATAACTTTAAGAGATGAACGTATAGAAAATTAATTCAATACCACGAATTTAATTTTCCTATGAATGGAATTTAAGGTATTCGGGGCAATAAAAAGGTAACTTGCACCAAGACCCCCGCTAGTCACAAATATGAATATCTCCAAATTTCTAAAAGTGCGGCAAATCTTGTTAGTATCCAAGTCTCGTTCATGTTTATGAAGGACTTTGTCAGCCCCTGGATGAGACACACTTCAACCAACACTGAGAAACAAAACTAAAACTCATCACTCTAAAGTAAAAGCAAAGAAAACTCACATCGCAAGCGTCGACTCCGCCACCGCGTTGGCCGGCGCAGATGTAGTCGTGCTTGAGGCGCTTCTCCAGCCGGAGGCACTTGTCCCGCGGGAACACCTCCACGACGGCAGCGCGCAGCCGCGACGGGGAGTCATCGTCCGTCTGGAGCACCAAGCAATGCGCAGGAAATGAGGACACTTTCCACACGTGCAGTTGTAGACGTAGAATGATTATTTCACGTTTGAACAATTTTGAGATTGTAAACTTCCGTCCGTCTCAGCCAATCAGGGAAGTTTTGACCCAGGCAATTTTATCAATTCTTTTTTCACGCTCGTTTTATCGCCGCGGTGTGCACTACTTTTTAAGACAACGTGATTGTGTTTGTAATGATATTGGTTTTAATTTTTAAAATTTTTCTGATATCGTAGTTGATTCCTAATTAACTAATTTACTTCTATTCGTGTAATAATATTGTCTAATGGCACTCGTGCTTTGGTATTTACTTGTCATTTCCAAGGCACTTGATGAGCACCCCATGTCTATTGAAGGAATTTTAAACAGGTGTGTTGTGAATGAGCTGCAGCTTTGCCGAAAGAAAAAGGCACCAAAACTATTAATAAGATAAATTGTAATTTTAAGAAAAGTGAAAATAGTATTGCTCCATTTTACCTATGTGTAGTGTCTTGTTTACCCACGTACTGTACGTAGTTAACACGTTACGAAATATGAATTATGTCTAGACTACAATGAAATAGTATTTTTTCACATATCATTTCAAAACAATTTCTTCTAATTATAGGCAATAAAAGATATTTACTGTAGTTGAAGGACATTGTGGAAAAACATTGAGTTTATAGAATTCAAATAACGTATGCAGTGTCGCACAGTTGATTATCTATTGTAATGCCACATCTCACTCAGGTTATTATTCTTAATACAGACATTCTACGTATTCATTAGATCATTGTGTGTATGTATGACGCAACATATCTAAGTGTTGACAAGCTAGTGTATGTACCTTTACTACGGGTATTCCGCATGCCACAAGTTGGTCATTTACAACTCATGTCTTTCTAAATACAATTGCGTTCATACAACAGATTTGGTTAATAGCATGCAAAAAAATGGTTAAATTTTAATATGCTGTTAATGTACGGTATTGAGATATAAGATCCCACTACACTCTGTGTGCCTATGGCCCCGATGGTTGTAAATAATATACACATGTCGCCATAAGAGTTTTTCTTATTTACAAGGACTGCATTCTTTAGCGAGTGACTAAATAGGACTTCAGGAATCGGAGGGGGTGTGTAGGTAAACTGACGCCCTAGGCAAGCACTGAATGTTCGCCAATCTAATTTGGCCCCCGAAAATAGTCTTGAAAAGAATAACAATTTCTTTAAATACTTACTAACGTAAAAATACGACGTATATTGGCAGGTAAATAACTGCGTGTATCCCTTTTTACGACCGATAAATAATCAAGACCATTGAGATAACGAATCGAAATTGCTAACATATATCAATTATGTTAAGTGTCAGTTGGTAAATTTAATTTGTATTTAATTTATTAAATACGTTTAACTATTGCGGGTAGCCGCCATGGCATGTGCTAAACCTGTCTCACCGTTGAAAACTTACCTTGGTGAATCCCCAGCCGCTAAGGACGCAGTTCGCTACGATTCCACGCGTCGTTTGCAACTCAACTGGCCGGATCTCCCGGTCACGATCTGTAGGGAACGGCGGGTCCACCTGTAAACAATCGTTTCTTCATCAGCCTCTTACTAAACACAGAGATTCGTTGACTGAAAAGGCAATTACATATACCGAGCATTCAAATAGAAGGTTTGGTTTGCAAATAAAGAAAATGTAAACTGCTTTAGCAAAACTATTCTGCTACGTAACGTACGCATAATGCGATATAAATACACAAGAAGGGGTCATTGAGATAAGCCCCAATTGTCAGTTTTGTTTAGAATAAAATGATGCTCTCAGAAATCGTCTTCTTATTCAGTATTATCGGTTTCCATTGATAGATGATAATTACTCCACTTTCTTAGTTCTCTTTTGATGAAGTTGTATCCACATTGATTTGTATAGAAAAACTGCAATCGTAGCTTATGATTTTCTCTTACTGATTTATAACACTACAGTGCCTTACAGTCACCATTATTTAAATGATTAATAATAATAATAATAATAATAATAATAATAATAATAATAATAATAATAATACGTAATTAAGTACGAAGGTTTTAAATCTCAGATCAAAGCATAATGCTGTCTGTGATGAGTGGTTGCCTGTTTGATCTCTTTGAGGTCTTGGTTGCTGCTTGTTTGACCTCATTAAAGCCGTGGTATTCAAAAAAGAACTTCAAATGCAAAACAGAGATAAAAGTCATAGGGCGAGGTCTGCGCTAGAAGAGTGATGAAGTATTGTTCTCAGTCGAGGGTGGGGGAGACAAGGTCATGAGGTCTTACAGCATAGACATTGCAGCATATTTCATCTGTGTAAACCACCTACGTGCCACTGACTCAGTTATAATATTAACAATTTATATTGTACAATGATTATTGATTGGACAAAATTGAAATAAGGAGGAAACCTCATGAGAAACATCCTTGGTTCAATGACAGATACGGAGAAAAGGAAGAGAGGAATATGATGGAATCACGAAATTTACCAGAAGGCAGAAAAGAAGATATTATGTTCTGTGAGAGAAGGAAACTCATATTTTAGGACTTCTCTACAGAATGTGATTGTGACTTATGAAAGAAGAATTTAAACTTGGGAAAACGAATTATCAACATCGTATATAAAACAGGTAAAAATACCTGGGTTGAAATTGTATCAGATAATGTGCAAATGTTTTAAACTATCTTGAAAATGGTAGTTATATTGGAAGTAAGAAGAAGAAATTACGCTTCAAAGCTCTTTGAGGAGAGGAAACGCTAACAGTGAATTATTACAAGAATTTTAGAAATGGTAAATGCGAAAATATCAAATGACGAAAAAGCAAAATGGTAGCACATCCCTAGCCTATATCATGAGAAATAATAATATTAATAATAATAATTGTAATAATAATGTATGTATGTATTTGGCGTTATTGGTTCGGTAGTCCGATTTCGTCGGCCAGCTACCGGTGTCCCCCTTGCCTGCGGATAGTTAAATTGCCATGCTTGGGGGTAAGAGCGACATGAGGCGAACATGACGTTTTCTCTTCACCGTAACTAGCAAGATCCGCCTGCTTGAGCTTTTCTTCGTCACACAGCTTCACAAACTGGGACTATTTTAAAGGAAATATAATGCTATTAAATGTGTTTACGAGAGCAAACTAATAAGAAAAAAATGGTAATGGTAATGAAGACGGTAAAGTTGAGAGAGTGTTTTGTAACAATATCTGGGAGGAGGCGGGATTTCCTTCTTTCTATTCTGAACTCATTACGATAACTTGTGAGAAAAATATGCGTTAAAATGCATTGGGATCATACCTGCACGAGAGCGATGTCGCCCATGACGGCGGTGGGGTCGACGTCGTGGGGCAGCCAGCGGCGCCGCTCGTCCAGCTGCGCCTTGTCCGGGAAGGCGTCGACGCGCCGCACCATGCGCACCACAGCAGGCCGCCCGCGGCTGCTCGGCGCGCCCACCGTCACGCGCATCTCCTTCGGGTTGCCCCTGCGCACACCACCACGCGCGCACGTCAGCCCAGGGCGCACGGACAGCAGGGAAAGGGAGGACAGCCTGACTCAGCGAACCCTATACACCCCCACCTCCCAGACAAGGTGAAAATTAGATTGCATTATCATCCCTTTCTCTTTTTGAATGATCTTGGCTGTCCGGGTGACGCCGCGTCGAAGGCTGTGTTGCCGAAGTTTCGACCATCTTTTCATGGTCGGACTCTGGTCTGACCAGCCCTGAGGAAGACCACGAAAATATGGTCGAAACGTCGGCAACACAGCCTTCGACGCGGCGTCACCCGGACAGCCAAGATCATTCACATGACTGGCCGCGGAAGCCTACGACTTCTCTTTCTCTTTTTTCCCTCTATCTTTCTCTGGCTCTGTTTCCCTCACTTTCTCTTTCTCCCTTCTTCTCCCTCTTTCTCTTTATCAATTTCTCCCCCTTTCTCTCCCTTGTTCCCCTCTTTCATTCTTTCTTCTTTACTATCACTCGTCATTCTTTTTCTTCCTCCCTCTTTTGTTAGTTCATTTGTCTTTCACATTCTCAGCAGACTCTAGCTCTCACTTCCTCTCGTTCTCTTCATCAAGAGTCGCTCTAGCACACTCAAACTAAGTGTAATTCTGTGAATCAAATCCCCTGAAACTTCGTAGGGCTGGAGTGTTCCTCTTCCTTCATCAATCATATTTAATGGACATATATTGCTTACGAACCTACGATTGTATTTTCTTTTTGTAATTCATTCTGACATACCATTTATTCCTTCTCATTCATTCTCTCTATAGTTCCTTTTTGCATTCTTCTTCACTTCTATCAACTTCTTCTATTTCTTTTTGCACTCTTTGATTTTCTCTTATTCTTTCTCTATCATTCTCATTTTTCATCCCCGCCCTGTCTACGCATCTCCATGAGGTTGCTACATCTCCAGGCAAAACACGCAGGTTATGAACGTGAGTTGGTACAAGTATCAGAAATCCAATGAATGGAATTCTGTGAAGCCTACAGGAAAGAGCAAGAACTCTAAATGTCTGGCGTAAGCAATATGAATGATTTGATCTTCCTTTCTCCTATCCTATATTTCCAATCCTATCATTAATTCTCCTGTTGCCCTCTGTCATTTATTCTATCATTCTCCCCCTCTTTATTTTAGTTCTCAAATTTCTGTGATTTTATCGTTTGCTCTCTCTGTAGACAAGAGTCTAAAGAGAAAGGAGGAGTACGAGAGGAAATAAGACTTTCCCCTCGTAATCCCTCCTTCTCTACTGCGTTTTCTCTTTCAACCCATGTTCCGTTTGGTATTTCTCCTTTAGGTTTCTTCATCACAAGCTGCGTAGGTTGGACCTACTGGTTAGCACATGGCTCTGAAATGAGATGAATTGAATTCCACGAGGCCTCTTGGAAAGAGGAAGAAAATTGAACCACCCATTAATATCGAGTTAGACGCAAGTCACTTCGATATGATGTGATTGAATTCTCTTCTGTCATTCATTCTCACAGTTCTCTATCTCCCTTTATCTGTTCCGTTCTCTTTCAGTTATTTGATTCCTTCCATCATTATCTTTCTCCCTTTTATAGACCCTTTGCGCCCTCGCGCTTTTTCTTTTTTTCTTAACCTTTATTTTCGTGCTCTTTGCATTCTCTTTTGTTTATTTCTCTCTTGTTCACTATTTATGTATTCAATATTATTTTCCATAATGGTTTCTTTCACATCTCATTTTATTCTCATTCCCTTTCACACTTCCTTTTTATCAACCTTCTTTCTTTCTTTCTTTCTTTCTTTCTTTCTTTCTTTCTTTCTTTCTCTCTCTCTCTCTCTCTCTCTCTCTCTCTCTCTCTCTCTCTCTCTCTCCATTCATCTCTTCCTTATTCTAATGACTAAGAGACTTTTAACCTTATCCTTTGGGAATCCGAGGACAAGTTCAAATATTCTAGGAAACAAATTTGAGCATGAGCTGCGAACCACTACCGCATTTCCGCATCGTCTGATTGTAACCTTGGCCACGTAGATGTGTGTGTACGTGTGCATGTATGATATAAAACAAGGAAAATATATTTTTTCGGAACGCTAATCAATTATGATGCAAACTTAGGGATTAGCATGCTGATCTCATCCGTAGTTGTTTTCCTTTGTTAGGCATTATAAATCCTTGTAGCATTGATTTGAGAGTCGCAGTTCATCAGCCAAATGTTCCGACGTATAAATGAAATCTACAAGAGCAAAGAAATTCCCGCTTGATAAACGGGAATTCTATTTAACATTTAGAAAGCCTCCTATAAAAAAGAAGTAATACCTAACAAGCAACATATTTTATAAATTATTATGTAATATCAATGAGTTTTGAATTCATAATAAGTTCATGTAAGGTTAGTCTGATCAAGAACGATTTGCAATTTTCGATATACTCGTACTGAGGAATGAGTTACCTTAAATTTGTCCACTTTTATCATTTCACCGATAGAGCGATTCAAAAATTGACTTTTGTTTCTGTTCTATTGCTAAAGAAAAAGAGACTTTCATCGAGAAAAAAATATAAAAGAGATGTGTTTTGTCAAAATATGTGGGAGAGGGCAGGATTTGTTTCTTTCTATTGTGAACTCATTACGACAATTAGTCAGAAAAAATGCGGTAAAGATATTAAATAGTTTACTATATTCTTTTTAAAATGTATTCTGCTTTGATATTCGTTAACTTTGAATATATTTCCTTTTAATAGCAACGAAGTGAGCGATTTATATTTAATTCTATTTAGATTTATATTTCATTCTAACTGTGAAAAATAAGTAAATATTAAGAAATGATATAAGATAATCTGCACATCTTAATAATAATAATAATAATAATAATAATAATAATAATAATAATAATAATAATAATAATAATAATAATAATAATAATAATGTCTTAATTAATGGCAAGGCTCAGGCCATAGGGCCTGCTCTTCCGCCTAACCACTGAGTCTACAGAGTAGTAACATATAAGAGGGGAGGGAAATCTGTACATTTACGTCTGGGAGTGCAAACTAGGGATCATCCCGGCATACGCCTTAAGCGATTGAGTAAACCCAGAAAACCTCAATCAGGATGGCGGCTTATGGCCGAACATTAATATAGAAGAATAAGGTATGGATAGTAGTGAAGGTGAAGAGATGAGGCGTTTAGGGGAAAGGGTCGTAAAGACATAAATGGGGAAGACTGTGAAGGAAAGGGAAGGAAGAAAAAGCGAAGAAAAGGAGGAAGAAGTAGGTGGAAAAGTAAAATTTTTCCAGAAGCGGTACAGAAATGTTACGTTTGGTATACATTAGCACTTTACATAAATATACAAACATTTGTAACAGCAGAGAAGCACATTAGGCTCTAAGTTAATAGTACCAGTAATTTAAAATATAATATTGACAGTATTAAGAAACAATGTAAAAGTACAATAGGATATAAACATCAATTGTAATTATTATTAAGGCCTATATATTGTAGATATGACAATGATGACAGTACAAAAATAGCTGTAAGTATTATGGCATTTATTTGGAGCGTGGATAATCTCTTTTAAATATTTTATTCGAACAATTTTATTAGGATACACAGAAAATATGTGGTTGTTAATAATTTAGAAGGGGTGAGAGGGAGTGAAAAATGAGAATAGAGTAGTGAGGTATGGGGTGGAATTTTGAATTTAAAGAGTGAGGAAAGTGTGGCGTTTAGGGGGGCGGTGACCGGGTGCTTGGTAGTGGGAAAAGTCTGGAGGATGAAGAGGACATAAATGCCATTCTATATGTCGTTATACCTTACCCAAGTATTTAATTCGTTTTTGAATTTACGGAAAGTATTCGAATGTTTTAGACTCACTGGTAGTTTATTCCAGGCTCGGATAGCTGTAATGGTGAAAGGCTTACTGAAAGAAGTCGTGCTGTCACGTGGCACACAGATCAGAGCTGAACTACGAGCTCGGTTTAATTTCAGAGGATTGAAATTACTTACTAGAAGTGTTATATGAGAACCGTGTAAAATTTTATAGAGAAGAAGTAGAGAGTGAAGTAACCGTCTTTTGTCTAGAGTAAGCATATGAAGTGAGTCAAAAAAGTGCGATACATGGTTGTATTTTCTTAGATCAAAAATAAACCGTACGCATGCGTTCTGTGCTACTTGAAGTTTACGTTGTAATTTGGATGTCATGTTTGTCAGAAGAAAGTCGCAATAGTCAAAATGTGGCATAATAAGTGATTTAATGAGTGTCTCACGTGTACTAATTGGTAAAAGCGTTCGCAAGCGTTTCAGCGAATGCATTGCGGCAAAAACTTTACAGCAGGTTGAATCTACTTGCGAGTTCCAGCTGAGGGTGTTGTCAATAAACACTCCCAGGTTCTTGACTTCGGAACACCAAGGTAGAACGGTGTCATTTATATAAATTTTAGGCAGAGTAGAAGAGGATATTTTATTCACAGTGCTTTTTGAACTGATGATCATGCACTGTGATTTATTTGTATTTAATTGTAGGCCTAATAACGCTGCCCATTTGTTTAAGGTTATCAAATCTTCGTTAATTTTATGTGCGTGTGAGAAGAGTTCAGACGGGTCGCCACTTAGATATATCTGAAGATCATCCGTGTACATTTGATGACTGCAATATTTAAGTGCATTTCCCACATCGTTTACATACATTAAGAATACTAGTGGTCCTAATACAGTGCCTCAGGCAACTCCGCGGTTAAGTTTTAAGGCCCATTGCTGATCGTTTAAAAGTGATTGGTTTTGGAGATACAGTTGAGTTTGCTTATGGACGCCTTTTTCGAGTACTTTAGAAATAGTCGGGAGGATGCTAATTGGGCGGTATTCAATAGGGTTTCTGGTTGATGCTGTCTTGGGAATAGGATGCACGAGCGCACTTTTCCAAGATAGAGGATATTGTCCGCTCATTAGAGAGAAATTTACTATTTCGGTAATGATTGGATAGGTCACATCTAGGCTATTTTTTAGCAGTTTGGCATTTATATCATCAGTACCTGAAGCATTAGATTTGAGACTTTGAACTATTTTTATTATCTTATGTGTATCTTAAATTAGTAAACACCAAGAGAAAGTTGGCAATGTGAAAGCACTTGTGAAAATTGTTCGTCAGATTTGCTTCGCAGACGTTTGTGATTCCCCTCAGCTGGCTGCCCCGATAGTAGCTCACTGACGCAAGAAGCGGAAGACGGAGAAAGTATTGGGAACGTAGGAAGTAGGGCAGAGAAGGTTGTATAGACATTCTGTCGGTAAAAATGTTATTGCCGAGTTCTTGACGTCACTTCCGTTGTGGAATTACCTCCCTTACATTCAGTATATTTCGGTGATTAGAAAGCTGGTACAATGACTAGCGGATTATCTGCGGAATATCAACCAAGTGAATAATCGATTCCTTGTAGTGCAATTGAGTTGGTTTGTATTTTAAGGCGTGGGTACCAATAAAGATTTTTATGAGAGATAAATTGGTAACTACAATATTGTGAACTGTGCGGAATGAAAAAAAATCTACAAACACAGCTTTTTATTCATTTAGTAAGGTAATTGGGTATTCGTGGGAGGTAGGGTTTGGGGGAATACGTGGAAGAAAATTACAGTAAAAATGAAAGATCGGATTGATGGGTCATGTTAATAGCAATAATTTTCAGAAGTTTGTGTAAAATACATTGTTCTTCGCGGTCGATCGTGGTTTAAACATTTTAACATTAGATACAAAGATCGGATTGACATGCAGTTGATATTAGTTTAACTTGAGCATTTGAACAAATTATCAATAATATATTGATCTTTCAGGAATAATTCAACGATAGTTGAATCCCCAAAGGTAGTTTTTTGTTATTTAACTAAATTTATTGAAAACTATAATATATAATTGATCGCAGCGTATTTAATGATTGTTTTCATTGTGAATATACGTACATTTGTTAATTTTAAGATTAAAATTAGAAAAGAATATATTTTAAAACTATTTAGAGTAGATTGGTCGAAAAGAAATTATCCCCCTTCTCAAACACATTATATATCCCCCTATATCTGAATTATACTTACTTAACGCAATGCTTCGCCGTCAGAACAAAAGAAGGGTGAATTATGGTGCCTCCGCAAATGCCGTTAGGGTGCTCGATCTTTGCCTGTGAAATAAAAGAAAAGTCGTAAATTAAGCAAGCTTGCTATGATGATAATAAGTTTCGTATTTTTTTAAATTAACTTGAATTATAATTTCTTTCTGATTGAAACTTCAAGACGCGACTTGTTTGCCGAGACAAGAAACGGTTAGCTGAGCTTAGTTACTGTCTCTACATAAGAAACAAACTTTGCATTTAAGAAAATCTGAGAGATTTTTCTGAGAAATTTGCAATTGAAATATATTATTCCTAAAGTAGACTATACTTATTATGTTATTTTCATATAATATTATGTTATTTTCATCAGTTAATTAAAAGACGTAATTTCAATTTAATCAGAATATTAAGAATACATTCGCTTTAAGGATAACCTTTGCTCTAAGATTTAGTACATTCAGTTTTGTCATATGAAATTAACAAAACTATATGTTCAAAATAGGGAATCCGAAAATCCATAAGATAAAATAAAATTTTTTATCAATCAACTTCCTGGTTTCTGTCTCCTAATTTCTCTCTTTCGACAATTTTTAGAAATTCTTTAAAAGTACCTTGAGTTTTGGATCTAAATCTTTGCTCCCTAAGAGTCTAAATCATTAATATTACTTATTCAATTTGAATATCAATAAAATTGTTATAGAAGTTCATATTTTAACACTTATTATTTTTTTTAGTTTTCAATAGATCAGAAAGTTAGGGTGGATTGACAGTTCAACATAGTTGTAAAAACAGCAGAAAAATATTGAAGTAAATTATAAAATGTGTGAGGAAATACGTGTAACACAATTTATCACGTTTATCTTAATACTGCTGAACCAGAATATTTTACGGTTCAGGAAACGATTCTTTCAGTGTTCAACAAAATTAATTCCTTTGAAAGCTTTCAAATAAGCACTAGACCCTCGTATTTAATAAGTAATAAATCTTAAGTGAAGTCATAAATACAATATCTTACTAATCCAATCCATATTTGTAATTCAATAGTCTTTTCCATCGATGGTCAAAAAATCTTACCTACAAGAAACGCAATTTACGTTAGTTTTTCTCATTATAATTATTATTCGAGTGCATATGTTTGCTAATTCAATGAAGGGCATACTGTTTATACAAGTTTTTTCTCTATATTAGTTATTAATTTATTTTATCCATGTATCAGAATAAAGCATAAACAAAATATTAATTTCGTAAAGAAAAAAAATTACCTGATAAGGAACAACAGTTACTTCCACTTTTTGTCCACCAGCCACACGCTTCACCCTTATACCTGGAAAGAAAAATGTAAATGTATGTGAAGCTGTTAACCAGAAAGCAAGGCATTTTAAAGTGCGTTTATAAAGGACTTTCCTTAAAGATGGTGAGCTAAAAAGTATTATTAACACACTTGAACACATTCTTTTATAAGCTTTTTTATGTTATTTTTCAAGGGCTGAGGCAGTCACGAGATAAGCCAAATCAGACATAGCAAGCCTTCCTCTCATGGTAAACGTTAAAATCTCGATTTTGTTGAAAATATGACTTGTCTTGTCACTGTATATACCTTATTTCTTTGAAGAGGGCAATAGGGATAGACCCTAGGGCTTAGGGCAATAACGAAATGAGAGACTCTTCGTCCAAAATCGAGTTATAAACATTTATGAATAGCAAAATACTTGGTGTAGATTATCTTGTTTCTGCCTTCATATGGTTTGGCACTTACACGGAATTTTCGCAAGTTGGGAGAATAATATTTTGTTCGTTTCAGAGTTTCGGATTTCTTTGTACTCATTAATAGATTAGCAAAATTAGAGATGAATTGCGTATTTTAAGTCGTTTTAGCGATATCTAAATGCCCATACTTTAAATTTTGATTATCGGTATCGCATCGAGCTTTTTTGTTGTTTTCGAAATAATAAACGATAACACTAAGCCTAGTACGCTCTTGCGGGTATAACGAGTGATTGTGACTTCCCCGATCATAAACGGTCAAATATTTGAGCGCTATGTGCGTACGAACAAACATAAAAGAACCACGCCCAAACATTAATTACCTTTCGTTTGCGTCCGCACAGTCGGGTGAAAAATAAGCAACATTGTTATATCACAATAGTCAGAACAGAGAAGGTTATTGTCGAAATGTTACTTAACAGTTTGTCTTTACAATCTACCCTTCAAATTCGAGCAATTGGATGTTGAAAGAATAATAGAATAATGTTTAGATCAATATTTAGTGTTTGTATTGCATATATATATATATATATATATATATATATATATATATATATATATTAAATATATGTATGTAAATGTTTTATGGATATAAGGTGGGAGGCAATATTGGTTTCGTTTGTTAATTTGTCTAATCTAAAAACACAACAGAAAAACAGTTCAGTTCAGTTAAGCAATAAATTCCAAAAACATAGTACTTCAAGTTACAACCCAAAATAATCAATAATTTTAAATAATGTGTTAATTTCACATTTATTGTATTTTATATTGCCAGCAACGCATATTAAATTTACGAAAGATATTTATGTGAATTAGTCAGTTCCTTTACATATGATCGAGGTATTTGTCTTCTTCAAAAGTGGGACAGAAGATCATTACATCAACTCAACATTGTATGAGTACCAGAAATTAGCAGTCATTAATTTCAATTGATTCTCTGGTCAATATCTCTGATTGAAATATCTTAAAGTGAAGGCTGTCGTTAGGTGAAATAGCTTTCACAGACTGTCTAGATATTACATTGTCATACACGAACACTCAGAGTTGCATTTCATGTCTCCATAATATACATGGTGCTTTCTGTTATTCATTTTGGAATGTAGAATTGATCAGCTGGAATGTTGTACAAGAGGATATTTTAATTAATTCAAATCTACTTCTTATCGGACAATTCTTTTGTTCTTTTCTTACCATGCTGGTTTTATAATTTGTGTTAACTTATCGTCTTTTTTAACCACATTCCGGACCGGAAAGTTGATAATGCCATGAAAAGTTCTGTGGGGGACTGTTGTTTTCCAAAAGAAGCATTCCGAAGAATATGACTTATGAGAAGAATTGAAAGAGAGAACAATTCTGATTTATTCTCCAGTGGAAATCGGCCTTGAAACAACGTCTACCTGTGACCCGTTTTCCAATGAAGCAGTATATTAACAATAAATTAACCTATTCATTTGATCATTTAAATACGTTTAAGATGAGTAAAACTTGAAAATAAAATTGGACGAGGTTTATAATTTAATAATGTTTATAATAAAATTTAAATCTAGATTACATGTGTATAGTGATCACTAAATAAATAAGCAAGATATGAGGTAATGAATAAGATTAACATAAAAATCATTAGATTTACATATCTTTATTTCGGCAAAATAATTTTCTTTTTATGATAGATGGCATATCGCGTAGAGAACAGGACGAAGATGTTAGTGTGCCATCACGTATATAAATAAATGATTGAAGGCACTAACAATCACTTTAGGCATATTCCTTGGAGTAATGATGTTATTTTTCGTTCGGAATATTAATTTGAGAAATCGTGTTCAAATTAATTGAACTCCTATTTTACACTGAAATTTTCTTTTCCGACAGCGTACTTTACAACACATTATGAAAAATGTTTTATGGTATTTACTAGAATAAATTAAATGCGTAGAGGAGTCTACGAGACAGGTGTTTCAAAGTCATTGAAATCATGTATGTCATTGCAGTAAAGAGATACATTTTAATTGCTATTTAAATGCGGAACATAATAGTTTTTAAATAAATAGTATGATGTTTAACTCGATGCAAGATCTCCTAACTGCATCTCCTTTGAAAATTCTTTTCTTTTTTCTATTTACTCTCGTAATAATACAATACCACGGAAAATAAGAATAAAAAAAATATGGCTCAGCGCAAGGCTTCTTAAACTGTCGCGGCTCCGTAGGAGAGGGGAGAAACTTTGAAGCCATATTAAAGGGAATGTGAGAACTCACCCGAAACCCCTGGTGTGTGGTGGTGGTGGTGGTGGTGGGAGGGGGGGATGGTCGCAAAAAGTGAGGTAGATTTCATTGTATGTACAGTTAGGCTATGGTATGTTGTAAAATTGTAACATGTCTATGAAATTTAAAATATAACTTTATTGATTTATATTTATATCTACCATGCCTGTCTACGTTATACATTAATTTTGTATTAAATGTATCTTACATTACAAATTATTTTTAATAGTATATTGTTCACTATTAAATCCATTGGAGTCATTAATTTTTTGTCCTAAAAGGGGTCCATACAAAAAAGAAACGGGAATTACTTGAAGTTCAAATGCTATGAATTAAATCATGTGTAATTCGAACGTCAAAACGACAATAATTTCCCTCTCAGGTCATATCTTCTATCCATTATTCCTGTCCATCTAATGAAAAAAACCTCTTCAATAGGGTCGACAACATTTATGTTACTTCTCTTTAAAATATTAATTTAGCTGATCTGAATTCCCAACATGCAATCCAAATATTTTCGAATCAGAATTAAATAAACCTAAGAAACAATACAATAAAACTGTACAACAAGTAAAAAGTTAAAAATTACTTTTCCATATTTAAAAACTTAAAAAGTGTTTGATATTTTACTGCGGGCCTTATTGTATTGTATTACTATTATTTGGGTTCTCGCACAGGTTAGGCCTCTTGGCAGCTATTTTGTTTGCCTAGGTGGAAGTACGCCTTTGGTGATAGATTAATAATATTCTGTAGTGCCGTATATATTGTCATGTTATACATATAACAAGAAATTTATTATCATAATTTTTATTCGAAGGATCACATAATAGTTTTGCTTCTCCTGACCTCTAAATTGTATAATAGTAATTAATCACTACAGAATCATGAATTACAGAAGCAGTGAACAAGTAAAACACTTTCTAATATGTAATTGTTTGTAACACCAGGTCAGCAAGCATCCTATTGATAAAAATATTCCTCACTCATCAGAAATAACGACAATGATGGTGTACTTTCTTCGCATAAATAGATGTTTAGTATTTATGTAATAATATAAATATAAGTACATTTAACAAAGTATTGCGAAAGTAATGGTAAACCGAGTCCCACAAAACGAACATTAATATGTTCCTTTTCATAAAAATTGAAGAGACATGTTTCACTAACCTTTATGTTTTCATTTTCTCATTTAGAAAGAAGTCCTAGTATTTTTAAAAAGCTCATGATATAAAAGAATTGATTTTTATAATGAATGCGCAATTAAGTGACTACGAGAAATGAGTCAAAGTTAACATATAATACATGTTTTAGGGCAAAAAGTTTCAAAATATATTGAGCAATGGTCACAAACACTGTGCACATTCAATGTTCAACTGCCAATAATAATTAATGTAATTTCATTCACAGTTTCCTGATTAATAATCTGACAGTAACATATGTGTGCTGAACAATTTAAAAAACTGCGGCTCATAAAGAGGTCTATATGAAATTGTCCTTTTTAAGGGAAATTATCAAACAAATACACACATTTCACTATCACAAAATAAATTACAATATTTAAACTGATTTATCCTGTTGAATAAAGTTGATAGTTCGATTGTACTCATAAATGCGTCCTGTTAAACTGCGGTCATTCTTTACCATTAAGAAGTGAAACCGTTCTGATGTATACTTTACTTGATTTGGATTTTCGTTCAAATATATTCAGTATCAAAAATAGTGATTTAGGTTCACAAGATTCAGTACCTGTGAGAAAACGTTTACACAATATCGTCAAAATCAGAGTAATATTATATATAAATAAATATCTATTTCTGCCTGATTGACATATTTTTGCACACTTATGAAATAAATAATTTTCAGAATTAATTAGATGATTGTAGGAATTTTAAATTATTTTCAATGTAGTACTTCCAACATGGTAACACTTCTACGAAAACTAGTTCAATATGATTAAAAGCTGTCAAAGAGTTTTCCATACTAGGCTCAATTTTTTTCCGTAAAAGTTTTTTAGTGATATCATTCCTTATTCGTAAAGTAAATGCTCTTCTTATATACACTTATGCAACTATTTAATAAATTTCCTACGTACCGAGAAAGTCTGTGCAATATCGTTTGTTTTGTTTTTGTTTTTTTTTGTTTTTTGCGTAATAAAGTAAAGAAGTGCATGGAATTACGGAACTGTATGAATATATACACCTGTCATAAGCTAATTATTAAAACGAAATAAACAAAAATAAAAAATAAATAATTCGCCTTACCTTCCGATCCGAAGTCATCTCGCGCAGGGAACGCCAAACTTCCGGCAACCACCGCCAGGAGCACTACGATCGTCGCCGGTGGCGCCAGCTGCCGCACGCGAAGAGAAGTCATGTCGGAGTGCGGGGGAGTTGAGCAAGTGGCCGAGGCGGCGGCGGCTGCAGCTCTTATAGCTTCAGAGACGAGTCTTCTCCCCCCTCCTCTCCCACCCGCCGCACTTTCTTCGTGTGTCACGGCCTGGACTCCGCGAGTCCCCGCGTCGGCGTATTGGTCGGCACGGCACGGCCGCGCGGCGCGATGTAGCGACGTCTGCCGCCTTTCTAAGAATTGACCATACCTTCGAAGAAACAGTTTGCACCAATATCGTACGTATTACCGGTTGAGTTGGCCCAGAGCATTAGCTGTCACTGTAGGGCCTCTGATCGGGAGGATCTTGGGTTCGAGTCTTGTCAGCGCGGTCGCAGGATTTTCGTCACCCTACATAATAGCTAGGTCAAATTCACGAGAATTCTAGCGGTCGGCTGCTCTGATAGGTAGTTTTCCGTGGTTTCTCCGATCAACACTACGCGAATTACGGAGCAGTACCCTAAGAAACACGGATCAAATGCGACCTTTCCTTCCTCTTCCTTGTCCATATCCTCACCCCCTTACTTACACACTCTTACATGCCCAACACTAGACATATCGGACCAGTCGGGAAATTAGAGATTTTCCTGGTGGGGTGGTGATGGGAGATACATTTACGCGGAAAAACCCGCAGGCTGCTGTATAGGTCAGCGCAGTATGATCGCCATGCAGATGGAAACCCTCACGGGCCTAAAGACTTAGCCGTTTACGAATTAATACAATTTCTTGGTTACTTATGATCTAAAAATCACCACCGTGATATTCATCATCGTTAGTAGTAGGTATAACAAGTACATCACTGAAAATCAAGTACGAAAATCACTCTTTAAATTCCCAGCTGTCTATAAAACAGCGGCATCGGTAACGCGAAATATGGAAACTCTTGAATGTTAAATTAAAAAATGTTAAAATAAAAACATATGTACTTCTAGCATACAACAGGTAATACTGATGTTATTTGGTGTTATCGCTGTATTAAATATAATGTATATTAATTGTTGTTTAGACTTGCGACAAAAAATAAATGTTCATTTTTTATCTCCGGACTGTGACATTCATTACAATATTGTAAATTGTATTACCTATTCATAATCACATAATGTATCAAATGTGTCCAATTCTGACATTCTTATCCGCGTCAAGTTTCCCTGTAATATTTTTATTCCCAATTCATGGATTTTCCTCCTATTTGTAAGTGATTTTATCAACTTAATCCCGTTTCTAATCCCAATGAATACGTGTAGGAATCACTAGCTTAACATGAAAAATCTGTTCTATTCTATTTTCTACACGGATTTTACCAAATACTTTCATGCAAAGTAAGAATAGTCATAAACATCATACCACTACAAAGTTTATAAAATAAAGTCGTTGACGACTGTAAATACCGTTTTGAAGTATGACACAAGAAATAAACCTCATCAAAATTTGCAAGAATTAACTAGGAAATACCTTTGCTTTGTCTGATCTTCAATTTGCAACTTTTCACAGTAGACGTACGTAAAAACCAAATAATCGGTGTTCCTAAGCCACACTGTGAACGACTTGTTCGTACTCTCTCTCTCTCTCTCTCTCTCTCTCTCTCTCTCTCTCTCTCTCTCTCTCTCTCTCTCTCTCTCTCTCTCTCTCTCTCTCTCTCTCTTCTGAGGAGTGGTTATTTCCCCCATCTATCAATTCTGCTCGTTGCGGTCGGCGTTTTTTACCGCCACTTTCGTTGTTTGGAATGCTCTTCAGAAGTTCTGCCGCCCGGTGCGTTGGCTTGAACGGCGAGAGAGCCTGAGCCACGGTGTCTTGCCGGGGAATCCCCTTCCGATTTTCCGTGTGCCCCAGGCCGTCGTCCGTACCGCAAGCAGCGCTCTTCAAATAGAACTCTTTCTTAGAGTTTGCGGTATACAGAATGTCTTAAAAGAGAGCGCCCTTCATTGTCTCCTTGAGTTTCCTGTTTAGATTGAAGGCGAAAAATTAGGTTTAGGAATTGCCGCAAGAAGGATTTGGCACTTTGTTAATATTAAAAATGTTTTAGACTGCTCCGCAATCTATTTCGAGTCAGTGTAAGAGAGAGAGAGAGAGAGAGAGAGAGAGAGAGAGAGAGAGAGAGAGAGAGACAGACAGACAGACAGACAGACAGACAGACAGACAGACAGACAGACAGACAGACAGACAGACAGACAGACAGACAGATACAGACAGACAGATACAGACAGACAGAGACAGACAGACAGACAGACAGAGACAGACAGACAGAGACAGACAGACAGAGACAGACAGACAGAGACAGACAGACACAGACAGGCAGAGACAGACAGGCAGAGACAGACAGGCAGAGACAGACAGACAGAGACAGACAGACAGAGACAGACAGACAGAGACAGACAGACATAGACAGACAGACAGAGACAGACAGACAGAGACAGACAGACAGAGACAGACAGACAGAGACAGACAGACAGAGACAGACAGACAGAGACAGACAGACAGAGACAGACAGACAGAGACAGACAGACAGAGACAGACAGACAGACAGACAGACAGACAGACAGACAGACGGAGACAGACAGACGGAGACAGACAGACGGAGACAGACAGACGGAGACAGACAGACGGAGACAGACAGAGACAGACGGAGACCAGACAGAGACAGACAGAGACAGACAGACAGAGAACAGACAGACAGACAGAGACAGACAGACAGACAGACAGACAGAGACAGACAGACAGAGACAGACAGACAGACAGACAGACAGACAGACAGACAGACAGACAGACAGACAGACAGAGACAGACAGAGACAGACAGAGACAGACAGACAGAGACAGACAGAGACAGACAGAGACAGAGACAGACAGAGAGACAGAGACAGACAGAGACAGAGACAGACAGACAGAGACAGACAGACAGACAGACAGACAGAGACAGACAGACAGACAGACAGACAGAGACAGACAGACAGAGACAGACAGACAGAGACAGACAGACAGAGACAGACAGACAGACAGACAGACAGACAGACAGAGACAGACAGACAGAGACAGACAGACAGAGACAGACAGACAGACAGACAGACAGACAGACAGACAGACAGACAGACAGACAGAGACAGACAGACAGAGACAGACAGACAGAGACAGACAGACAGAGACAGACAGACAGAGACAGACAGACAGAGACAGACAGACAGAGACAGACAGACAGAGACAGACAGACAGAGACAGACAGACAGGAGACAGACAGACAGAGAGACGTTTCTCTAGGTCACTGTAGGTTTTCAACTAAAAGCAGTTCTTATGGGTAAGGGATAAAAGAGGCAGATGTTTGGAAGTGTCTGATGAAATAAAGTTGACTACCTCTTACGAAGAGCCGCAATTTTCGGACACGTGAAGTATAAGAAAATTATTAAGGGTCACAATTAACATCTGCGATTGTAATGAAGTGCAAAATGCAGTTACATCGGAGAGAAAGTTACAGAGATGGATGGCCGCTCCCTAAAAGTGGATGCACATTTTTGTGGTCTCTTATACACGAATAAAGAGAACATTCTAACGTCTATGATCCAATCGTCCAATATTATGCCCGGGCTTCACTCACTAAGCTTTTCCTTTATTCTACATCTTCTGCAAGTCGTGTCCTGTCTTAGGGCATGCGCCTGGCGTTAAGGGCGAAGGGATTGCTTTTTCCTCCACCATACTCGCATATGGACATTTAAATATCATTGGCCCTTCTGTTCATTTGCTCAATAGGCGAAAGGCTTGGCTAAAACAGAGATCCCTAGGTCTATAGCTCAGGGCAGTCGCGGGTCACAGATTGCACCATGCGCAGTACTTCACGACTTCTGGGAAGGCCAGATTCGAAGAGAGGATGCCGTCACCGCCCATTCCACGTAACACCCTTATCCCATTCTCAGTATCACGGGCAAAAATATCTATTTTTGGCTACTTGGCTGTCCGAGACGCCGCGTCCTAGGCACAGGTGCGAATTTTCAGCCGCCATTCTGCTACCTTCCTCAGGCGCGAAATGCGTCCTGTGCCCCGGACGCGGCGTTTTCCGGACAGCCAAGTAGCTATTGACTCCGGCCGCAGAAGCCTACGGTGTCAATTTCTTTGTATTACTTATAATTGGATTATGTACCCGAGAGGATTAATGTTTCTAGTCAACAAAAACTCTCCTTTTCGCAGTTACGTTTGCAGAATGTTTAGTACAATCCCTTTCAGTATGTTGTCGCGAACCCTACTGGAATCACAACAAAAATCGCAATTTCAGTTTACGGGACGTTAGCTCGCAATGAGGAAATGGAAGTGTGAAAAGGGAATGGGGAGGAAATTTGAGGGAAATAATCCGCGGTGCCCCTGGGTATTTTCCGAATCACGATGCTCTGAATCCAGCTTGTTACGCGGGTCTGACTGTGCCTCGTACAAACAGGCGCTAAATCTCTAAAACGAGATTTCTGGGACCCACTGAACCCCCTTTCCATGAAACTTTTATTTACATATTCTACGATACTATTTATACGTACTAGAAATAAATGAAACGTACTTCAAGAAGAATAAAATTATAATTTTAAAGATGTAATTGATTATTGGTTGAATTATTTTCAGAGTTGCAAAATGATTTGCAGAGCGTCTTGCCCAAGGAAATGATCAAATTCCCAGGAATTGAATTTTTTAAAAAATAAAATGTTGTATTACCCAGGGCTTGTATTTGAAATTTTCAGGAGAATCACAGCCTCAGTGCCTCTCTGTGCGCATGCCACGGCCCTCCTACACGTCATCTGACCGAAGTTTACAAAACAGTTTCATCAGCCTCCGAGCCTTCTCCAGCCGCAACTCGCAGCTGTGCGGCCGCCTAGCTGTGCGTATTCACAGTTTCGTGGAACTTGGAACTCGAGTCTCGACAGTCTGACACAAGCAATATCAAAGATCCACTTAATAGGGCGATTTTGTACGGCGAATCGTCACATCGACAGCACTATCGATCTTCTCTGCATGCGTAGTTCGAGTTTCGCATCACTGTTGTGCATCTGCACATGTACAGAAGATCGAGATTGCAGTACGCTACGTCGTTGAAAATACTCCCCTAGTGATCTCTATATATCCACCCACGTTCTCGGTTTACCCATGTCTTTTACCACCAATTCCACAATGTAAAATTTTCTTGGAATGCGATATACTCCCACTCGTTTGACGTCAAGCGTACGGAAGTTCCGTAATCGTAATGATAGCCACCGAGCATCAACTTAAATCAACTTTAACAAGTATAATTATCTATTTGAAACTTCCGGCCAAATTGGTATGGGAATAAGTAGATTTTATTTCAAGACCCGAATATTTCGCGGGTTGAATACTGGCTGAAGGTGTTGGATTTTCGCAAGGCGGTTAGCCTCGGTATCGCATATCACGCAAAGGGTCTTTAAAATATCCCTGAGTGAAAATGTCTGCGAAAATTAAATCGCGGATGTAAAAGCTGATGAGGTCAGGGTTGCCTTATCTCCTAACCTAATTAGTGTTGGCATCCGTTTAGCCAGAGTAACTCACAAGTAGCGGATTATTTTTACTGGCAACGTTGTTGTAAGTAAGAGTAAGAACATACATTGATGTCAATGAGAATCTTTCCAGCAACACAACTCACTTTGGAAATGAGCAGTTAATGCTATTTCAGGAATAGCTACATTTCAAACTCATTGAAAACGCATATTCAAACACATAAAAATTGTTTCATTGAGTTCAAAGTCATGGAGAATGTCAGTAATATAGTATTTACTTGCTTCCTAATTCCCTTAATGAAATTGTATTGTTCCATTTTGTTACTTTCCCTTCGAAACCCCTCAGTTACAAAACGCACTTCGATTCCTCAGGAAACAAGCTGCGTCATAGCGGATGATTACCAAGAGAAATACTGGAGACCGCGACATTTCAAAAATTCAAAAGAGAAACTTTCATCGTACAGAAAACAAAAATTTGAAAAATACATTTCTATTAGTTAAAAATGACTAATAAAATGAATTATTTAATTATTTTTTTTGTGATTTAATTTGCCAACTGTGAACACAGCTTTATTCTACCAAAAGAATTTAGTGCCTTTATTTGGCTTAATTTGCTTCTTTAATAGGCGACGTGGATTAGACAAAAAATTGTATTTAAAACAATTTTCAGGTTCTAATTAATTTTAAGTTAATAAATTTATTTACAGTGCTGTTTTATTATATATATAATATTTCATATATATATATATATATATATATATATATATATATATATATATATATATATATATATATATATATATATATATATAATATATTTTCAGAAATCATATTTTCAGAAAAGAAATCATATTTTATTAGTCTTTTCAGATTCTGTTCTGATTAACTAGAATTTTATAACCGCATGAAATATTGATTGCCAAAGCGGTCAACCCGACATAAACAGTCCAAGTTTTTGAGTTTGTTTTTCTAGAAGGCAACGCTCTCACAAGGACGACGGGTGCTGCAAGGTCAAGGGTGTTGCGTTGAACATAGCTTCAAGCCACATCTCGGTTTTTGTTTTACTTTGTTTTTCTTCTCCTAGATGACTTCTCAAGAAATGCGGAACTCTTCACTTCCTTTGTTCATTCTTTTTGCCATCTCGTCTCGTGACTTCACGATCTCTTTAAGACCGACAGAGAAAGATTGAGAGCTTCCTACATAATCGAAATTTGAACTACAACGATATCAAAAGAGACCTTGAATCCTATTCTTTGAACAAGATACCGGAACCCCCTTTGTCACCACCTTTTTTTAAATTCTTGGGCTATAGTACTAAATGTGGTATGTAATGTTCTTTGGGCGATTAACATACCACTTTCTGAATACGTACCTTGCCTAAAATCAATTTTTAATTTTTTCTATTGTTTATTAATTTATTCTCAAATCCCCATTTTATTACAGTAGTGACCACTTGAAAGTTGCAAAATTCAGTAGTGGTTAGATGCTCGACTTACCTCGTTTCAGGATTTCCGGATCTCTTTGAGATCGCCAGGCAGACGTGACCTACTGGACAGACATGTCTGACCTATGTATTCCTTCACACGAATGCGGGAGAAAATGTCAAGCATTCTATCCTGTTTACTTACAAGGCATTAAAGGAATTGGAGGACCTTCTCAGAACATTTTGACAATATGGGTGAAGCTTCATATGAAGTAAAATTCCTTTAAATTGCCAGTGCCACAAGTTGAGCCAAGTCAAATGCAGTATGTTCATTTTGGAAAAAAATCCTATTTATAGTTTTGTTACGAGTGTTGTTTCGCCGACAGACGGAAGCAATGACGGACAAACGGAGATGGGGAGCTAGTCCGACTCAGAAGGTTCATGAATGTAGGTCCATGTGGGTACAATAAAAGGGACGCATTATTTTTATTTTATTTGCCGTTTATAAGATATTTAAAATGTCCCTGCTTCTGAAATATTATCTCGGATATATATTTATTAGCTGGTGGACAAATACTCAGTCTGCAAACTTTAAATGAGAATGAGAAAATGTCATTTAGCTGAAAACTTTCCGTTATCTGACCCTTTATTTGAGTATTTACCCCATACGTAGCCTACATTCCAAAGGAGCATATCTCTACGAGATTTGCTATTTACACATTCGTATCCTTGAAAACATTAACAAGCTAACGTCATCCTATTTTTCACGACGTCGTGTATCTTCCTAAATGGTCTGTCAGATCTCATTTCCTTTCCTTTCTTGACCACATTGTCGGAGCTCAAGAATAATTACATATTTCAGAACTTTCCGTTTTGTGAAAGAACGGTTTTAACCAGAGCGGTTTCATTTTCTGAGTGGAAAATTCACTTTTAAAGAAAAGTATTTTATTCTATACACCGACTGTCTTACGAACTTCTTTTTTAAGCTTTTATAAGTAAAAATAGGTTATTTTTAAGCATATTTCTTCACTTCGATAAAAAAAATAGGAATTTTGATTTTTGCCACTTTTCTTGTTCGTTGATTGCACAATTACAAAATGATCATCCTTTGGTCTTCTATCTATAATTTTGGTAATAGAATTCTGAGAGAACCTACAAGGTTGTGAAATGTCTCTCTTCATTCATTTTTAATTCGAAATCTCTAGAAAAGTAAACAATTCATTGATATGTCTCAGTCCGACGTAACATTCATATCTCATATGAAATAATTAATCTGTGTTGGGCAATCACTGCTAGATATTTTTTTTTAATTTATTACTTCTCGTTCGACAATTATGTCTTTCGAGGGTTTTGAGATACATAATATTATACATGGTTTCTTAGGATAAAGCCACAGAATAGATACTACACAGAAAGAATAGAAAGGGCGGCTCCTTTGATCTTCAGTGAGCCACCGCGCAGCGCGGACCGAGATCTTGAAACTGTTATGGAACACCAAGAGTCAGCTCAAACGCCATTTTCGAAAAACGTCTTCAATTTTTTCCTTCTAACTTTTCCAACGGGTAGTGCTAATTACACTGTTTATTATGACATAAAATTCATTTGGATGTAGTATTACTTCGCTTTTTCAAAAATTACACAAAAGTAATTTTTTTGAAACCCCTCACACGCCGTTAATGTGCACATTTCCAGCAATTTGTAAACACCATTGCATTTGTGAGTTAAAGTGCTTTAAATAACTTGAAATGAAGTTTTCAGAAAACTCAAAAATGTTCTGGGAATAAGAGCTTCAAATTCGAATTTTTCATAACGCTTAAACGATATTTTTTTAACAGCTCCAAACTTTATGAAAATTGTCATTTAGGACCAGGTTTTACTCTTCTTTAATATTCTTCAAAAAATATTTCGGTTCTATTTTAGGAAACGGAAGAGTTGAGAAAATTTTGGGCGGAGATAGATGGCAGCTGGCTAGAGTAAGTGGCATGTCCGATAAACTAGCCCAAACCAAAGAAAATAGAAGAATAATACGAGAAAGTTTGTGCCATTCTGTAGCCCTACTAGTTATGGTTTTATAATTCTTTACCATTTTATCTCTATTTTTTATTAATATTTGCATACGTGCGAAATTAACATTTGCCTATACGAAGCAAATGTTCCCTCGGATTACGTATGTTTTTGTTAGTTATACACACAGCAAATACAACGAGTAAAGCGGAAATAAAAGACGCCTTCACCACCGTTCACCACTCAACAAATGCCGGGTCGCACAGCTGCTTACACACTTTCAATATGGCGACCATGCGAATGACATTGGCGCACAGATTGAGGGTAGCTTTCCTTTCTGTGTAGTATCTATTCCGTGATATGGCCACCATTTAGTCGCGGTTGATTTCTGAACTGTACTGAAGAGTTTTGATTTTTGTTCCGTGATTCAAGGATGATATACTGGTGAAAAAGTATGAGGGAGAAGCCAAGTTAAGGAGGTTTATCTTTCGTGAATCTTGATATAGTTCTCGGTAAACTACTGTTTCTTCCTAGGTTGAATCTTGCAGTGCAAGGAGCATTTGGTCGGTGGTTGTAGAAATTGTTGGCAAGAATTTTTAATGTCTCCTTGAATTCTGGTATGTCTTATTCCCGTCGGATTTGATGGTTGGGGTGAACCATGGCGCGTTAAGAGTTATTCTCTGATACTGATTATGGAGAACACTAAGTCTGTTGATGGTGCTTGATGCAGCACCACCCCATACTCGCCATGTGTAAGTCATTGTTGGTAATATAACGGACTTAAAGATTAATAGTCTGTATTCTAACCTCATAGGTTAACGGTGATTTATAATAGGTGATAAATAACTGATAGATATTGAGTTATGTAATAATGAATCGTAATAATGTATCGTATTTAATGTCAGTTCTAAGAGAATGCTAGCGCATCATCTTAAACAATACGCTACGAATCGTACGCGTCCCATCTTTCACAAATCATTTATCACTCCCATATTTGGGTCTTGGATTCGTGTTGATTCTCTGTTTCAACATTGCCCCACCACCAGGAAGTAGAAAGAGTCCTGTAGTTTCGTGAGCATGCGGCTCTTGGTCAAAGCCCGAGCTGCACTGTGGCAAGAGTAAAGAATTTTATCGGTATTTTTAATGTTGTCAGTAGACAAGCAGGTTTTGCTACTAGATGCCACTACTTAAAAATGTTCATATATTATTTTAGTAATTAAAATATTTTAAAACGACAAAAAGTTAAATTTGTAAATAAATTTCAAAAACAATTGATATTCCCTTTTGATAACCTTTGTCTTGATAAGTTGTTACTGGCATTATTACAGGTATAGACCGAAAATATTCAATGTCACGTACGATAATCAGTCTATAAAATTCAATTTTAGAAGCGAGTGTTCACAAAACTATAGCTTTTAACGATATATCTTTTATTTAAATATTTTAAAATTTCTTTATACGACATACATGCAGGATAAGTTCAGCGAATACCAAACATCAGAGTGATTCATGAACTGGTTTGCTCCAGGTACCACCATTAAAAGATGTGAATTAGAAAAATACAATAAATATCAATATAATTTTTCTAATTATATTTATACTTATCTAATTTAAATAAAATATATATTTATTTAATTTAAATAAAATATAGATTTATATAATTTGACAATAATGCAACTTTCATCCTTCTCTTGCAAATTTTTAAATTTCGAAGGTGTTAATGAAAATGGGACCTATGCCGTAGTAATTAGTGAACTTTGCATTCTTCGAGCAAAAATAAAATTACAGATAAACACAAAGGTGTTTTGAGAAAATTTTGAAAAGTCCTTCAAGTAAAGTTCCACCAAAAATTAAAAGATGGATTTTAAATTAAATATCATCCAGATTGATCGAGAAAAAAAACCATTTTATGCAAAAGTCTGAGTTCGGTTTGGACACTACTGTTCTCTGAGACACGAGCAGACATTTTGAAAAAATCTCTTTTTCAGTATCGGGAATAGATATGAACAAAGAGAGGTAGGAAGAGAGAAGGCGAACGACACCAAAATAACACCGAAAAACAAAGAGGGGTAGGAAGTGAGCAGGCGAACGACACCAAAATAGCACTGAGAAACAAAGAGGGTTAGGAAGTGAGAAGGCGAACAAAGCCAAAATAATCCAAGCGAGACTAGTCCTCCAGCGGAGTAAGGCAGAATAACGGATTTGTTATTGCTCGAGCAGCTGCAATGCCGTCGACCAACGTTTTGAATGAAGCTCGCGAGTGTCGTCACGTGACCCTATCGCGCCCGCGACTCGACGCCCCCACCACCACCACCACCACCACCACCAAGCGGATCGCTTCGTCACCGGCCGGCCGGCTGCGGCGCGGCGTGTGGCCACGGCCAGGGTCGCGTCGCCTGGCGTGGCGTGGAGCTGTGCTGTGGTTTCCGGCGTCTGGCGCGAATTGTGCGTCGCCTCGCGTCGTACCGTTTGGAAAGCCCTCCGCTACGCTGCGCCGCTCCGCATGCAGATGAGCTCACTCACACAGGCGACGCGCATTGATGGCAGCATTGCAACCTTGACAACAATGGCATGTTTTGCAACTCAAGGCGCGCTTACCCATAATAATAATAATAATAATAATAATAATAATAATAATAATAATAATAATAATAATAATAATAATAATAATAATAATAATAATAATAATAATAATAATAATAATAATAATAATAATAATAATGTAATTCACTTGTTTAAGCATTATCAAGACAAGCCACAGCCAATTGCCGGTATTTGTAATTGGATTATATAAAATTGCAGTATAAATTTCTTCCGTGCGATCGATCGTACGTAGCTCTGGTTTAGAGGCCTCCAGGGCCTTTCTGCATCTCCTATTAAATGGGTTGGAGTCCCGAACACCTCCACTCCAAACTTCCGGTTGTCTGAAGCACGTAGAATCTGAAATTCTTTGGAAAATTAAAATAACTATTTTGTGCGATTTTATTGCACTGGTGTAAGTTTTTCTATTTGAGAATAAATGATTTGCAATATTCAAATGTTTACTCACGAACACTACCAGTCATTTCGTGTAAAGCACCGCTCGAATTTGGGCTACGTTGTGAAGCTTCGCATTTAAAAGGATGATTTACAAAGTGCAGAATTTTGCCAAGAATACATATTCATTTACTGGGCGCACTAGTGTTTGTAGTGGATACTCCTCAACTGAAGTTTCGTTCACCGGGCGGTCCGAGGCATAATTCTCGTTCAAGAAGTAGGGTCGGTCAGGGTCTCTGCCTGCTCCAGGTTTCAAGATGATTTTTTCCCAGTGTCCTCACTTACACTCCCCACGCCTTTAGCCCTTAGAGTCCAGCGATGGACCTTCCTTCGCTTATTCCCTTAGTGTTCTTCAGCGATATTGCGAGTACGCATACAATCAGGCCAAGGAACGAATGGGAGCTACAAGGCTATAAGACCATCTTGTAATATATTCAACTCCAATTGAAAAATAAGAGACAACAAATATTTTAATAATGAATTTTAATTTCGATTTCTGCTCATTTACTAGTGATTGAATAATTAAATAAGTAGTGATTTTTATCTGCAATAATCTACAGTTTATTTAACTATGGAATCAAAATAATCATAAATTCATAAAAGAAATATTGCCACATTTCTTGAAGCTAAATTGAAAAGAGCCTCTAGATATTTGGAGGTGTGTGATAGATATTTGCAATCAACTTTTTGCACAAGAAACACATCATGGCAGATGAGTCGCTTTTTCTTACCCTTTGTATAAGATACAACTAATTCATAATGTTAGTCTTCATTGTCGAAGTAAATGATTAAAAACTAACTACTTCAGTAGCAAGCCTTTTAATGTTTGCGAATGTTACAAAACATTATTTAAGCGAATTGCACACTCTCTTTTTTGTGTAAGCAAAAATAATTTTTGACTTCTCTGCAAACTTGTGAATTTCATACCGATGCTTCCCATTAAATGCAATCAACGCGTAACGTATGTGATGTAGTATTGAAGAAGTACGAATGTGCCCTTGATCAATCACCAGAAGTAATGAATAGGGCCCGGATTTTAATGACCTAAAACTCAGCGAAATATGCAAGCATTTATGATCTAAAACCTATATAAATATGACCATAAAAATGACGTTATACAAGTTTATTTTTTAAAAATTCCTTTTGATTTTCTAGGTATAATTAATACAAAATTCACTCAAGAACAGATTATGAGTACAGTACATACGGTTTGCAGTCTTTGGAACTAACTAGCATTTTAAAAAATTGCTTGTTTCTGTAAAACAAATCAAGTACAGTACAATAAAACCCATCAAACAAAATGTTTCGCTTTACTACTTCATACTTCTTATTTGATGTTTTCTGATTTCCTCTCAGTCTTCAGTTTCTAGAGAGTTGCATTGGATCACAAGGCATATTTTCAGGTGTTCCATCTTAAAAGACCTACGGTTGTCGCTGAGGATAGTTTTGTATCTGGGAAAGCTCCTCTCTACATCACATGACGTTATGGGAGCGTATTTGAAGGTGGCGATGTCACAGTAGAGCAGCTTTGGTTCATTGTCCTCAAATGTTGCGGCTTTTCCAGAAATTATATAGCTAATTTTTCACGTTGTAGAATATCCAGGATTTCGCTGAAGAACACTCAGCAATTTGTTGTACACTTTTTCAGCCACATGACCGAGAGCTCGACCCAACTTCCTTCGTTCAAATTCTCTTACGTTTCAAATAATCCTTTGTAGTATATTTTTTGAGTTTATTTGTGACAATATTACCTGATACATTGCCATACAAGACACATTTTCAAGCCTGTTATTCTTGTGTCCTTAAAAATACGACATATGTATGCATTTTGGGCAAAATTTAGCCAAAATATGACATTTTCCTAAAAACTGTCCTTTAAAATATGACAAATATATGCATTTTGGGCAAACTTTGGCCAAAATATGACCTTTTACTAAAAACGGTGTAAATATGACTCTATATGCACAATAAACGTACGTTTTTCTAATCGACAATACGTGGATTCGTGCATAAATTGTTTTAAAAGTCTCCCGAAGGGTCAGAAAAAAATAAATGACTTGTCATTAAAATCCGGGCCCTAGTAATGAATGATCCAAGTGAGAAGGAATAATGAGAAACGTTAATATTTAAAAGGAGCCAATTAATCTGTAGTTTTATTTTCATATAGGCTATGCGATCATTTTTTTGCATTGATTCTTTTGTTGGTGGATAAACTTGCTTTGATTGAATAGTGTTAACGGCCGCGTCAGCTGATAAGGTCATTACTCCCGTAAGTGAAGTGTATTTGAGTGTAAGAGGGAGGAAAGGACAAGGACGAAGAAGGAATGATCGCGCGCGGTCCGTGGCCCATTTGTTAGAGTAGTGTTTGAGGCATTGGTCTGGGGTTGAGCAGAGACACTATGGAAAAGTACCGGTCACCGTAGTCGGCCGCTAGAATTCTCCTAAAGTCGGCAGTTGAACACGACCTGGCTGACATGCATGTGTCGAAAATCCTGCCACCATCCGTCGGGACTTAAACCCCTATGTCAGAGGCACTGCAATGACATCAGTTGATGCTCTGAGCCACGCAAGGTAGTATAAACTTGCTTAGAAATCGCCGAAAATATCCCAACACGCTTCTGGCGTTTCTTCGACCCACTGAGGTGGGCCGTGGGCCTTGGCCACCGTAGCCCCGAGTCATCAGCCCTGGCCGTCACGCCTCATGGCCGTAGATTGTGCAATGAAGCCCCGCCCAGAAAATCACCGCTCCGGGCCTTCGCCGAAGCTCACAAATTTCCTGATGATGGAATCTTCTACTACTCTGTGTGTTTCTGTTGTTCGGAGAACTATTAAAATGCGCTGTAATAGCGAATTGTTTGGCGAGGCTTGTGAGTGAAGACTTTGCATCGATGAAATGACTAAAACTACATTCTTTGGGACATCCCTAATGTTTTTGCAACATCATCGTCGAGGTGTCATAACTTTAAAATGCTTGAAAAGTTAATATTGACTTACACTTGCTAAAATACCACAATTGTGCTAGGTACTGTATTGCAGGACACATTCCTTGGATAATATGAATGAGTTTTATTTTATTTTATCCTTATTTCCTCTTAATTCTTTGCTCTATCAGTTTCCCTTTGAAGCTAATTTCGCTGCAACTCCGACCCTTTGATTGCGCTCTCTTTTCCCACTAGATTTTATTAGTTGTTTTGTTTAGGAAATGGTGAACAACTACACATTTCTGGGCCCTCCTGTTCATTAAACTCTTTTACTTCCAGAACACATATTTTACTAGAAAATAAATCAAACATCCTACAAGAAGAATGAAATTATAACGTTATTGTTACAATCAGGGGGTCATCTAGATTTTCTCTTGGACGGAGAAGGGGGGGCCTTCAGGTATAGTGTCTAGTTTTCTTATGAAGAACTATTCGTTTATACTAAATACCTGAAGATGACCTCTCTTTATTTCTTCTCATAAGAACGTCAACAACACTAAACCAGAATTCCCACAATTATACTGATTATAAAATGGATTTCCTATTTGTTGACTTGTAGTTAATATTATAACTAAAAGACTTGTTAGTTAATTTAATTATAATAAATACTTTAAGCAAATATAACTTGTAGTTAATATTTATAATTAAAGCAACGAATGACTTCCCTTAGAATAGAAAATTAGTAAATTCTGTATTTTTTAATATGTACAATTGGCTTTTGGAAAGCCAATGATACATGTACAAGCCTCATGAACCCGCCCTCCCGCTTGAGTACGCCGCTGGTTTTAATTTGAACCATTTGAAAGTTTCCGCTACTTAGCCTGGGCAGCCGCTTCCTTAATGTCAGGTTAAAAAGAGGAAACTTAGAGATTGAACATAATTACGGAAATAAAATGTTTTATTACGTAAGACAACAAGGTCCTTTTCAAATTTTTAAAGTACAAGAAAGAAAAATAATCTATACACATTAAGCAGAATTAACAGACTAATTATACTTGTACGAGTGGTTGGAGTAAGAGGAGGCTACAAAAGTAACTTCGAGAAATGTCAGAATACACACGAAGTGTTTCATAAATCAATGAAAGTTTAAAAATTCAAAATCAAGAAATTGCAGTGTGATTGGATTTTTAATTATGTCGTGTTGGAAACTTGAGGAAAAGAATCATGAACTGCATAAATTGTTATTTTTTGTTGAAATCCTATTTATTTATTTTGACCATAAATCGTCTGTATTTTAGCCGTGTTATTATCAAAATTCGTAAACAGTTTTCAGAACTGTATTTGGTTCTTCGAGTCGGGTCAGAATTTTCAGTAAATTGAAATTTTCTTTGTTGAAGTCCTATTATTTGAGTGCTAACTTATAGGCGTGGTGGCCTTCAGTGTTGTCGTACCTTAATAAAGAATTATACATTGCACGCTGTGTTTTTTCTACTGTTTTTCTACTGCATGCCAACTCCCATTCTTAAGATCCCATATCTCCTCTCCCACGCTTTCAAATACATCAATTCTAACCTTCCCTATGAGACCCTTCTCCATTGATCTGAGTAAACAGTTATGCATTAATACAGTGGTGATCGAATCTCAGTTTTCGGTAGTTGTAGTGATCGATTTTGATTGAAGTAAAGTATTACAATCTTAATTAGTAAACAATGTAATTCCATGTATAGTGAGAACGTTAATCTGTCAAAACTTTGTTCACTGTGTAAGCCAAGGGTAAGGAACCTTTTCTCATTTGAAGGGCGCGTAAGTACTTACATCCTTCCAAGAAGGTCACATTAAAAAATAAATTTGTTGCATTTTGCAGTTTTAATACTAGCATTTATACAGAGTTGGATTCATGAATTCGTCTTATTGCCGATATAAGACTTTCACCGAGAGTAATTTTTGGTGAAATCGCTATATTGCCTACATAAGTTGATTTCTATACAAATAAATGTCATATAATATCTTGAAAAAAATTTGAAGGCCGTTCATCACGTTCGAAAACGTCGTATGAAGATTTCCTATCATCGACTTAGATTGGTCTCGTAAAAACCGTTTGCAAGTCACACTCTTCATTATATAATGTTACTTTCTGGTCACTCCTCTTAAGTAGTCACTATACATTGGTGGTTAGACGGAAGAGCATAACTAATGGCCTGAACCTCGCCACTAATAAAGACAATTTTATTATTATTATTATTACATTCACTGTCGACGTAAATTAACTATCAGTATAGTTCGTCATCGCAATCAAAGTCAATTTTATTCTACTTAAGTTCTTTGGCTATCTTCATGCATATTTAGTTAATCTACCATAATCTACAATTTAGTAAATCTATCATAACACATTTCAACACGACGATTTTTTAGATGTGTCAATTTTCTTGTGCACCGAAGATATCAAATCCAATCATAGCCATATCGTAACCTACTAATATTCCACAAAATCTCTGAGCCGGATCCCATAATGGGTCCATTCGAGCTGTCTTTCCACTAAACATCCCTAACGTTTTTTTTCTGTTTTTTTTTTCAATTCTGATAAATCACAACTTCAGTTCTTTGTCAACGTCAGTTTGGATGTATTGCATATCCGCAATATATCGCATTAATTTTACCAAATTTACTTTGGCACAAATGTATCTGTTAAGGAAGAGTTATTCACGTTCTTCGTCTTTTTTTGTCTTCTTCTTCTTACTACAACATGGTGGTTTTCCATTGCTTTTTCCTCCACAATATCAATGTGAAATCATCCATTACTCACCCTTTTCAAACCCAGAGCTAGATATTGCACAGCTACCGCTGCAGCCGTCTTTCTGGGTCAACGATCTGGGTATACCGGTGAGTCCAATGACTTATTCCCAGGCCTTGGCGCTGAGGCTGTATCGTGATAGGATGAGAATTCTTATTCATATCTTGCCCACTAAATCAACTTTCAGTAGAAGTCAGCTTGTTTTATAAAGACTTCCTTTGAGAGCTACGTCATCGTAAAGGTTGATAGAACACGTTTTTACAGATTCGAATTTAAATGACTGAGGTGAAAAACGTCTACGAATCAAAAGCGTTTTGGAGCTTCTCAAAAAATATCATTTGAAACTGGTATTTGAAGATGCTGATTACGTTACAGTGTATGCCATTGAGATAGAGGGGAAATTTATTCTGTAAAAATATATGCGGAAATGACATTCAAAAACTTGTTTGATAGCGACATTTGCGGTTCTGTGCGAGTCATAAAGCTGCATCTCTCTTGGACTTGATGGGCAGTCTAAGAAGCTGATTTGGAGTAGGGAATTGCAATCTGTGTTGGCATACGGGCGGGGTGGTAAGTGGCCTACAAGCGTCCGTCATTATTTCAGATTGTGTCCAATCGAAAAAAAATAATAAATGTAATAAGAATGTCAAAAATTCATTTTTATAATTGGTAAATAAATTATCAAATTTTGGAATAGCAAAGAAAATATCACTGAGAAGTAATAATAATAATAATATTAATTCTATACCGAGAGAAGCAGCGCGTTGGATTCGTAGTCGGGAGGTCCGGGTTCGATCCCCGGGCCAGCCATCCTGACCGGGCTTTTCGTGGTTTCCCTCGGTTATGCAGGCGAATGCTGGGATGGTTCAAAGAGGCCACCATTACCTCTAATCAGCATCCTATCACCTCATAATTCATAATTCAAGGCTTAACAACCTTGTCTCACAAGGGATACAACCGAAACGCTGATCCCCATGCCACACGTTAATCTATTCGGGATAAATAAGACTGGGCCTCGGAAGACAACGTGTAGCGCGGTCAAAAATGGCCTATACCAAATAATAATAATAATAATAATAATAATAATAATAATAATAATAATAATAATAATAATAATATTGTAGAAAGATGGTTCTTTTTTAAATTTATTGGACCAAATAGGATCAATCCACGATGATACCAGGAATTAAGACGTATAATTCATAGACATTTATTGCTGCTTAACGTTTCGCACATTTGGCATGTGCCTTTTCAAAAGCATTTGACAAGCGGTTGACAATAAACATTACATTTTTTGTAGTGAAAAACAAAGGAATAAATTAAATATACATATTGAAGAAATGTTTAACAACATTCTCATGTAAAGCCTTTTTAATAATATGCAGAAGGCGTCGTCTAATTTAGTGGCTAAAACATTCATAAGTAAGCAACACAAACGAGATATATGAAGGAATGGATGTGCAAAAATTAGGAGTGAACAGCGGTAAAAAGCAATTATGGATGTCTGTTTGTTATTAATGATTTATAAATTTGATGAAGTTTCAGAATGTCACTTTTTGTATTCATAGTATCATTTAACATAATATACAACATTTCTGCAATTTGTCTTTTAAAAGTTAGCTTTTCGTGATGTAAAATTTTGACTTTATCGAAACCAATAGAGTGGTTGAGTTCCGTTCTATGTTTTGTTAATGATGTGTACAATGCTGAATCTTTATTAATATCGTATTTGTGTTGGTAAACTCTTCTGCTAAGATATTGTTTGGTTTCTCCAACGTACACCTGTTGACAGTCATCACAAGGAATAGAGTAGACCACATTAGATTTATCTCTTACTTTTGTTTTATCTTTCTGTTTATCAAACAACCAGTTGGTTTTATTTCGGAAAAACGATTACATCAAGATACTTTTGATTCAAATGTTTAATTTTATTCTCAATTGACAACTGGAAATCTGACTGAAACATTATTTTAATCATTATTATCTTTGAGAAAATTAGCATTAATATAAGCACATTTTGGGCAGAAACTGTTAATTGACTTCTCCAAAAAGACTGATACGGGCCAGGCATCATTATTATTTTGACCATAGTGTTTTTGTATGTTATACTTCTTTATTTGAAGTAATTGATTACAAACTAAACATTCTGCATGTGTTCCAATATTTTCACACAGGAAGGCTTTCTCCCAATCTGGATCAAAATATTTGAAATCCTTGGATCACGCTGCTAAAGGTTTCGACAATGCCATCACTATCGGAAAACGGTCGGCTCACTCCTGATAGTTCCTTTTCCGACGCTAGTTGTACTAAAAGCTCGTGGCATTCCACGGTGCCATGAAGCGTGCCGCTGCGACCTGCAGGAGGCTTTGACATCACTGATTTAATGAAATCGAAGATGTAATTGATAAAAATTATCGAAAAGTTTATAAAAGTGAAATAATAAAAGTGGTGTCTAATTTTTATTTAACTACTGAAAACTAGGGGGCGGATTATGATGACCTGAAACATAGCCAAAAATGATCAATAAAATTCTCTTAAGATGTTCTAAAAATGCCGTACAAAAATTAATCACAATTGATTGAAAAGAAAAATTATCACATCCATTTCAGATGAACAACTCAAGATATTGGATATGTTACTGAAGTGTAATCAAGGCTTCTTCCTTTCGTTCAAGGGAACTCTGATTGCTACCTTTTGGTTTGGAATGTTCTTATCCAGGAAATCCTGTCTTTAGTTATTCAGAAATCACCGAACTGACGGAATGGAACTGATATGCGTCAGAGGAACCTTAGATTACATACAACTGCTGACTACAATTTCTGAGACAAGAAATCGAATGGGCTACTTAGAAATTCTGTGGAGAACATTTATTGCATTTCGTAAATATTATTTGAAGCAAGTACCATTAAAATGATATTAAAATCGGCGAAATCAGCAAAAAATGGTTTAAAAATTATGGTCAAACTGCAAAAAATTACTTGTTAGTCGAAATTGACAAAAAATGCAAAGAAAACTTAAAAATCGCTCATTTACTTTTGTTACGACATATAATTAATGTCTATAATAAAAGGTGTGAATGTGAAAAGAAAAAAATATATTTAATTAAAATTCGCCCCCTTGTGATAAAGCAATGCCTAATGCCAATAATGCAATGATAATAATAAAACTAAATGATTTGCAGCAGCAAAAATGCTGATGAACAAACCAAACGAAATAGTACAACACACCAAACGAGCAGTATCGTAAACTTCACACGAGTGTATTAATACCCATTACATCGAGTTTCATACGGTACTTTTTCCACGACTTCTGGTAACTTTTATAAGTTAAACTTTTAGATGGGATCGTTTCGTGGCAGTCGACATTCAGGATTCAGCCAAGGCCACCTAGCGGACAGCTACCCTATTTGCCGCAGATGGCTTTGATTTTCCAGTCCGCCTGCGAGAGAGTACAAACGTTGCTGCAATAATTACAAGGTCACCATTTTCGCTTTTTCTTTTTTTTTTCTGAAGGTGCCAACTCAACCTATGATTCACTAGACATTTTAAATCAAAGAATTGGCCGGTTTTTAAGGGCAATCACACGGCAGCAATGTAACACAAAGTGACTGGCGTTCTGATCGTAACGTCAGTCAAATGTTCCCTCTACCACTACCACTGCCCTGATCAAATAGGATCAAAGTGAAATTACGATTCAATTTATTTTAAATAATATTCCACGTAAAAATTACCAATAATAAAAGAAATTAAAACTGACAAACATAGTAAATAATATTAAATGCAATTTTAATGTACACAATCGAACGAAACATTTTCTAGAACGATTCTCAACGATTAATGAAGTAACAATACTTAGTTTGTAAGTTTCTCTGTGATTGGTCAAGAACCTAATAAAATCATAATAAAATCTGTATCGTAATGAGTATCATTATGCAACGGGTTGCAGGCATCAAATGACAGCAGTATGCAATGGGAGTAGAAAACTTTTTTTAAAAATAAGTAACACGCACTCTACTCTAGAACAACAAACAAATTACTCTCGTATATCAATGCAATACATTAAGTATTGTAATAAAAACAGCCTTCACGAATACAGCAAAACATAGCATAGTATACAGGTGAGCACTTCAAAAATCTCCTGAACTGTTGCAGATATTGAAAAGCTCTATTCTCGATGTATTCGAGGGCCAAAATGATTCATAATATTAAAATATGTGTTCGTTTAATTCACTCGATATCGACACAACTTTAATTTTTAACCCTTTATGTAACCCTTTAGATTTCTTTAGTCCATGATAACGAGCGTGAAGAGACGAGATTATACATATCAGTGTCACCCTTTGTTAATTACAATATTTATGAGAAATTTAAAGACTTTACGGCTATACCGACTCGTAATATTCAGGCACTGTTCGGATTGCAAGGGAAACTTTTACCTCTCAAACGCCCCTCGCGTCACCCCTTCCAGCTACCGGTCACAACCCGGACAAGGCCACCTGCCGCGAAGACAGCTAGTTTAGTGCTCCATATTACGAAATTTTCATCACAGGAAGACTGACAATATGAAACAACCTGCCAGAAATAAAATCTTTTTACACAATCGTACTCTTAAAATATTCACAAATAAAACGTCATTGTATTTTTCTTTTTATGATTTATCCATTGCAAAGTAAAAATACACAATAAGTTATTAGTAACTAATTTCTCGGTAACTAAGTTATTAGTTACACTAAATAATTTTAATTTTTTCACAGAATTTAGTTATAGATGTTGAATTGATAGCTAATAGTTTGTTAATATCCATACTATATTTCAAATAACTAATTAATAATAGTTACTTATTATTTGTGAATATGAATTATGCTTTATTTTCCACCCTGCGGGGCCAACGCTACCGAATAAAGTGGTTTGAAGGACGTTTCCTTGCGGAAAAGGGAAAATATTAACGGTCGATGTGGTCAATGTCTCAAAATCATTGTTTTAGTTATAACCAAATATATGAACTCGTCTCTCCACGCTCGTTATCATGGACTAAAGAAATGTATAGGGTTCCACTTACAAATTCGAAGATGTGTCAATATTTCTTAAAATAAAAAATCTTTAGTTTAATATTATTCGTCATATAATGAATTTATCGTTTTCGAAAAAACACTATTCAATCTACTATGGTTCAGAAGATAATCCAAGGCAATATTTTAATTGATCCATTCTGTATATAGAACAACACTTCTTCACGTATCAAGAATATCAAAGAAGTTGCCATTCCATGATGCAACACTCGAATAGCAAAGGTTTAATAGCGAACCTATTCCTTGGAGCCTTGCTATCGCATGACGTCAACTGTGTCGTGAAAAGTAAGGCGCAATGAGACCATAAATAATAACACACTCAAATATTTGCATTTTTTGTCAAAATCGAAACTTTAATTGTTTTTAGATTTATCCCGAGTTTTTTGGTATCTAACGAAATCATAGACACCTCTCATATGGCCGGAGGTTGCCCAGTTTTCTTTCAATTTCTGCGCCCATGGGAAATGAGTAATATAGATAATAGAAATATCCCATTTCCGCTAATGATTATATTCCAACTACCTGATAATAAATTCGTGTATAATATTAGTTGATCTTATTGCCTTTAATTTTTTTTTATTTAAGTGAAATTCAAAGGAAGGTAACATTTTGCTGGTGGCGAAGTAAACATATGCAAACGACCTCCCGTTTCCTAAAATTATGGATTTTATTAATCACCATAATTTCCCTGCAATGCCTGTTACCTAAAGAATCTCTGGAGTCCCATGGAGAAACAATTATCTTTATTTGGTAGCCAATAGCAAGCCTCTAGAAGAAAGAAAAGAACAACATTAAAGTTACTGCCAGAGGCGCTGTAGCTTCAATGTTTCCTAAAGCAGCGAAAAGTCTTCCTGACTCTCGCTTTTGTTTGGCATCGGACGACCGGAATTTTGGCAACACTGATTGTGAGATCGCTGCCTGTGAACTGACTCGGGGCAGAAGGTAACAACTTCGACGGTGGCTTGGGCTAGAAACAGTTTCTTCCTATTATCTCGCCTGTTGCCTGTTGTGCAAGTGAAGTGTTCAATGTGTTGTTCTACAGACTTGTGCGCAAGAGCAAGCAGCTGTGAATGAGAAAGTTACACTGATTGAACGAATGTTTTCGAACGCTAAATGATGGTGTTTCATACAGGAAGACTAATGGAACCCTACGTTGACATCGCTAATAGTTCACCTGAGAAAACGTGGAGTAAGTTGTTTTTTGTTTTCTTTTTCAGATTTTGTTTAAATGTTTTTGGCATGATTTTGAGAGAATAATACCTTATACCTATTCAAAGAATGACATTTACATACCCATTAATATTTTTGTGTTTTCTTTCGCATCTCTATTATTATCTAAAGTTTTGTCAACTGACGCAATAGGCCAAAATAAGAAGTAAATTATTGAAATATGCAGTGCAATATTATTATTCGAAGACAATGTAAACAAACTTGGCTCTTCTCCCAAATCTTAATGAAAGTGGAGGACTGTTCACTTCGCTACACAAGTCCAATTTCATGTCGAATCTCCAGAATTCGGCGTGCTTTCATCATGAAGGGTGTTCGGCGCATAATTTCCAACGGATTTAAGTCTTTGGGGAACGCTTTAGAAAGTGAGGCTTTGCTAGGCATTTCGAAGGGACGAGGCTCCGACCTAGACAATTAAGAAAAATCGTTAATTCTATCCAACGTATTTTCAACGAATTCTATGCGAAAATTCTTATTTAATTAATTAAAGCACACCTTTCTCATTTGAACTACGAAGTAGAATAGCATTGTTCCCGACGCTTATTCTTCTACGTTTACTGATCTCCTGGCGTCGAAGTCGATTCGTTAGGATAAGGGATAAGGCTCGAAAACGTTTCTATAAGATTTTCTTGTCAATAAGTGTTATAGATATAACAGTAGTAATCTAATTCAGTGAATCAATTGAACGTAGTTAATTCGAGAGGAAAACATAATTCTTCAAAAAGTTGTCGAGTCTGCTAGCCGTACCTTCCCGTAATTTTAATAGTTTTGTTGGGTTTGAAGTATATACTATAGACCGATATCAGCGAAAGTTGCTCATCTATTGGACAACACAGCAGTGGCGAAGCTGAAGGGTAATCTGAGAGCCTTAGAATATCCAAATTATTTTTCAATAAAATCTGTCGTTAAGTGTGCCATTTTTACAATACTTTTTACTGAATCGCTGAAGAACATTAAATGTTTTCGACTACTTTTGCAGGCTTACGCGCGAGGGAATTAGCAGGGCCGCAGAAATATACTCTTTGGGGCCGGTAACTAAGGCGAGGAGCCTGCCAGTGGATAGACACAGACTGGCTCTACCGCGCATGCGCGCAAAAGGGCACGAGCTATCTCCCTCTCACTCGCACTCACTGGGCAGAGATCTGCAGAAAGCCAAAGCTTCCGAGAGGCACGGACTTGTACCGCGATGCACGTCCACGTCTCGGTCAAGTGTTATAGAGAATATGAAACTGGCAGAGTCAGTCTGACAATTTCTGAATGGTTCACGATATCGAAATGCAGTTTTCGCTCAACAATGGGAAATTGTAAGGCAAGTAATATGTCGTACAGATAGAAATAGAAGAGATACTTAGTAATATACCATGTTAGATATGAAGATACTATTAAAATCTGCATCAAAACAGACATGACTATGAATGAACTTTCAGGGTCAGAATTATTTCAAAATTACTTAATTTAATTTTAAAATTAAAACTGTTTGTTTTAAAATTATTAATACAGTAATGACTCAGATGACTCTAGATTTCAAGATTTTGATTCATACAACTCAGTCTAACTTTCCACTTATCTACAACATTGTGGGAAAGAATTATAATTACATTAAAAAGTGTAAAGACCTTCCTGAGAAATTCCATAGGAAATATCAGAATAGGTAATTTCAGTACAGTGTCTGTCGAGAAGTGTCTGCTAAATTAACTGTGCAGAAACAACAGCTTGAAAGAACAAATTAGCGACGATTTTGCTAAATAAGAAAAGCATTAATGGAGCTAATTTATAAAACAATATAAGATAAAATTTTCAGAATACCCAAGTGCAAGACTATAAACTTTGCCACTGCAACACTAAAACAATATTTTTTTCTTTTTTCACTGCTACTACAATCCAGTTCGTAGTTTGCTTCATAACATCTGCGAACTTGCTATTGCCGAAATGTATTGCACTATATAGATGAATTTGTCTCTAAAAGTGGCACCAGACAAGAATAATCTTGAACTAACGAGTCTTGTCATGATCGAGTGGACGGGAGTTATATATGTCGATTAAACCTTTCACGTAAATTTTTAATATTCACATTTCAAAATACAATGACTTCTTCGCCTGCCTCATCCTAACTTAACTTCTCTCACCCTAATGTATCAACATTGAATATTAAGATTTTCCTATGCTGATATTCGCAGAATGATGTTTCCCAAATAGTGAACACTTTCGGCCTTATTTCGACCTTGGTGTAACGTTTTTGCTTTATTTGTTGATTCGTTAATTTCCATGAGATTCTTTTCAGTTCAATTCCGCAAGTCTTTAAAGTTGTGCTTCAAAGCTTTTCGTTTTATTTAATTACTCAGTATAATGTAATCGTTTCCGAATAGTCTTACTTTTGTTTTAAACAAGTGTTTTTTCATAAAAGGGAGAAGACCATTACCTTACGAAATCCCTGATGTAACATCTCGGGTAGGTATTCGAAAACTGTGGCCTATTTGAGGATTACACGTTTCTGAGAAATTACTCGATCATTCATCCGGCTTCGTCAGTATATTCCGACATCATTAGTTCTTGATAAGTAGTTTGTGCGAAACTACGCAATCGAATGCGTTCACAAAGAAAATTAATACAGCATCTCCCGCCATGTTTCAATCATGCGTTATATTTTTCTATGAATTACCCAGAAGGATATTTCAAATTATGTAATCTCTACAAGATCCAACAACTTCAACTATGTTTTTCTTTCATGATTGTAGGATTAATCGTGATCTAAGGATTATTGTATGAAACGTTTACATTTATAAAACAAATTACCATACTTCTCCGTTTTGGAGGCCAATTTCAAAGGTTTTTCTTTCATTTGAGTTTTTAGAATCATAACAGTCAAGTGTTCAACGGAAAAAGTTAATATTGTCGTATTTCGTTGACAATTTACTTTGAGTATGACAACTCCTTAAATAAAAAATCTAATAATTGTTTAATTGAAACGTTCACTTTACTCTGACCACACGAAAAAAAACATGGTAATTTCAAAGACGGCCAATTAACAAATTACAAGTAAGTGAAACAGAAGATACCGCACTTCTAAAAGATCCAGAAGAAGAAGAACAAGAACAAGAAGAATTATTTAACTCCCAGACGCTTATAATTCTACTTGCTCACATAAAATTCGTTTCCATCTCAATTATTAAAGAATAATTTTACAAATTGACTTGTAACTTTGGTACGTCTTCGCACCATTCTGTAAGGCTTACAAGAGAAAAACAGGTATATTCGAAATAGTACGATTAATAAATTAGAGAAAATGTTCCCAAATTATTTCTTATCGTTCAATTTTTAAGTTTAAGTACGGATGTAATTTTGATTAAGCAATCCTTTAAATAAGTCACTCAACACCCCAGTCATCTACATGAACCTCGTTCCAAGAAACCTCGAAAAGTATTTCACTTCCCTCTGAAACCATATGGCCCCCAGGCTTTTGATTTCCTCTGCAAAAACACTCTTGCTTTCAGTTTCGCCTCATGTCTACTCCCGGCGCACGACTTCCCAGGCATTACGCTATTGCTTTTTCCCATGCTGCGCGCGTCCTTAGGGCGTGCGTGGGATGACGTCACGCCTGCGGCAACGACGCAGCGACGCCGGCCTGCCCCAGGCCAAGTGCCCATGACGCCGTCTGACATCGTCCGTTTCCGGTGAAGCTGGGTCACTTCGGTCTGGAGCTCGGGCGCGGCGAGTGGGACGATCCAGCACGTCACGTATATGACGTCACACGTGCGCTGGTTGGTAGGCGACGGGCAAGGGAGGAAAATGCGCGGAAATTTCGTCACAGGAAATGGAATAAATTACCAGCAGCAGTGGATTTATATGTTTCTCAGTGGTGACTCGTGCGTATTTAAGAGGAGAAATAAATAAATTGAATTAACAACAATAAATCTGAACTCCGCTCAAATCATAACGCAACATCCCCCGTGCTTGACTGTAGGAAGCAGGAAGTCCAATCGTAGGCTTGTTTAAGGGTTCACCGGGAGCGGTGGCTCAGTGTATCGACTGATGTCACTCCAGTGCCTCTGACCGGGAGGTCCTAGGTTCCAGTCCAGACGGCGGCAGGATTTTCGACACCAGCTTTCCAACTAAGTCGAATTCAGTCGCTGTCTGGAGGAGAATTCTAGCGGCCGGCTGCTCTGCTTGGTAGTTTTCCGTGGTTTCTCCGATTAACACCAGGCGAATGCCGGAGCAGTACCCTAACAAACGGGCCTCGGACCGCGCGCGATCTTTCCTTCCTCTTCCTTGTCCTATCCTCACCTACTAGACACACTTACACTAACATGCACAACACTACCACATATTCCGGGAGACCGGTCGGAGACTTAGAACTTGTCCCGGCTGGGGCGGTGTCCCGCTGGTGGGAAATATCTGGTTGGGGAAACCTCGCTAGTCACCGGTAGGTCGGCGCCGGATCTGGCCACCCAGTGGGGGAAGCCCGGAATCATTAAAAATGAAACAATTTAAGTGTTCTCTATACATAAACGCGATAAAAGGAGGGTGGCCGACAACGTTAAGGCACTAGTGCCGTGGCGATCTCGGGCCGAAGGATCATGGGTTCGAGTTCCGCCTCGGGCTTAGTTATATTTGTGTTCATTCTTTCACCCCTGAATATCACCACATCACTTTATTTAGTATACAGATATCCCTAACGTTAAATCAATATGTCAAACAAAAAAAGGATTGGAAACAATGTAAATGACGATTCATCGGACCATACCACATTCTTCCAGTCATCAAGTGTCTGTTTTATGATCGTGGATCACTTCTTTCACAGCTTTGCTTTGGCTTTCTTTATGAAGATTGATGAAGATGATTTTCACAATTGCAGCCCTTCCATGAACGTTAGCTTCGTGAAGCTCTCTTCGTACTGTTTTTGTGGAAACAGTACTACTAAAGTGAGTGTTGAGTTCTGCAGTCACTTATCCGCGTTAATTTTACTCACACATTCCGTTTTAATGTTCATCTGTCTCTATAATTTAACTTCGGCTTTCAGCCGCTACTCCTCATCGTCTATTACGTTTTGTGTATGCTGTCATTACCGTGGGGACTGGCACTCGTGAGAAAGGTTAAACAATTCAGCTGTTTTTGTCACAGATACTCTCGCTAACAGCGCACCAAACGCCCTATTTCGAAGTTTGAGACATCATACATTTCATCTATCGATTGTATTCCTCGTCGCGGACAAAAGCATATAATTACACTGCAATATACTCTTCAAAACTTGTCACAAACTCTACAATGCAGTCGCGTCGCAGAGTTTACACATCCGCAGTGGCACCAACATGCAAAAAGATGTACTACATTTCATGGTGTTCATATTATTTGGCTCAACTCCTGTATCTATGGGGTGATGATAGGTGCCTAGTGACATGTTCATCTGGTTGAAAGGAACGTCTGAACAGGGCAGTTCAAGAGAGTTCCTTCTTCCAGATCGTAAGGCTCTGTTAAAAGACGTTCTCTCTTCTGACCACAGGAGTGCTGTGAGAAATGGACGATTACTACTCAAGACGTGGAAGCGCTGCGAGTCACTTCTCCGAGTGATTTTGATCGCTTTCGCGTCGCTTAAAAGCATACGTTGATTAAAGAAACTTTTCTCAAGGCGATCATCAACACAATAAACATTCCTCAAACATCAAAGCAAATGTTATTTGTTAATTACTTTCAAAAGAATAAAATTTGTGAGAACTTTCTTTTTTCCCTTCCCTTGAGAAACCCACTAGTATGGTTATAGGTACTACAAGCTACTTTCAATAATGTTATAGACTTTGAATGAAACATGGATTGAGTATCAATTCATAACACGTTCGTAATTTGCTTTTTCTGTCTGTGGTCAACAAGAACACGAATGCCATAATACTCCATCTTCGTAGACTAGTAACCATATGTTCAAAGAAAACACCGATTTAGCGTTTTCAACAGCAATAAAACGACATTCTACTTTTGTGGTTGAGTGTCAAGTGGCGCTTGTCAAATAAACGCCCAGTCTCCCCTAGACTGCTACTCCCAAAAGCTTTAACTAGGAATAAGCCACAAATTCTTATATCGTTGGTACTTGTTAACTATTAGCACCGGGACCTGAGTTGGGGATTTTAATTTGAAAATCTTTCAGTTTATTTCTACATTTATCGGAATAACTGTTTAAAACCAAAGAAGAACATCCGTGAAATCCCAATGAAATCTCCGGCTTGGAATTCGCATACTTACATCGTGTTTCGTTTAGCGAAATCTTTCCTCATTCAGACCGCACTAAAGTGAATTTTAAAGGATACAAAAGTAAGGTTTATTCTTGAAAATTTTAATTGTTTACATTCATGCTCTATGGAATATATAACAGTTAACAGTTGGTGCAATTAAGACTCGGAAGCATGAAATAACTACACAAAGTCGTTGGAAGAAAACGTTCATTGCATTGAATGCCCTGCGAAGGTCATTTTGCCCGAAGAACATTCATTTTCGGAAGAAAGTAAACTACTGAGCATGATAGAATGAAATAAAATGCATAAGAATCGTTAAAGAAATTTTATATTTAAAGGAGTTTTATATTTCAAATATTCCGATAACAATATTAATAAATTCCGATAATTCCAATAATAATAATAATAATAATAATAATAATAATAATAATAATAATAATAATAATAATAATAATAATAATAATAATCAATTTTTGTAATAAAGAAGAAAAAAAAGAAAGAAATCACATTTATGGTTTCTCATAACATCATGTGTTATCATATGCAAGTACGATTATTCCTATGTTCAAGAAAACTAAGAAAAACATCGTAACTGGCTGCAATATAAAATAAATACAAAAATCGTATTATGAAGACGGTTATATGAAAAAATCAATTTATTATTATTATTATTATTATTATTATTATTATTATTATTATTGTTGTTGTTGTTTTTATTTTTTAAGGAAACGTTAGCAGTCTTTTACGATTTCACTTCGATATCTTTACACGCAGCTTGATTTCAGAGCTGCTATATTTGATAGAACCAAGATGATCTAGAGAGTTAAGTGAGGGACAGATGCTTGCAGGCTAAATTGGACTACTCAGAGCTGTAGGACGTCAATATTACTTGACCAAGATCTTTATGACCTCATCCAATTGGGGAATTTTATGCGTAGCAACTGACGCAGATGTGAAGAGTGTATAAGGACGAAAATTGTACTAGTTGTTCAGAGCAAGTAAGTATTACTGTCCACGTCACAAGGTTCTTAGATTAAAGGCCAACACTGATGTGCGAGCGCATGGATTGCGAATATCTACGAGTACATATAGGGGAGAGTGGGGGTCATTTGTACACGGGGCACATTGGGTCATCAAAAGTATCTCTATAGCATGAAGAAAATTTGTTTTCGTGATGACATCTATTGGAAGTGGCGGAATTCAGGGGGCGGAGGGGGAGAGAGAGCAACTGCCCCCCCTATGTTGAGACAATTTGTTTAAAAATTTATTTAGACATTTCTTTTCGCGTTTTTTTAAATTTATATTATAAGAGATTTACTATTTTCTGTATTTTAAAAAGAAATTTAATTAAATATTAAGCGAACAGTAATTTTATTAAGCAGAGCTAATAACATTCGTTAATAAATTAGTGAACTTTGGTTCAATATTATCAAACGCGCGAAATTATGTTCAGCGTTACTGTGAATATCCCGTATCAATAAATCATCTTTCAATTATATTTTGTTTTTAAATGTTTTTTACTTAGAAATTAAACAGTTTCATGCCTCAAATCGTTAGTCTTAACGCTCAAATTAACTCTGAAAAAGAAAGAGAATATCCCATTTATTATACACATACGATACGTGGTACTCAAATTTACAAACAAAATTCCAACAGCAAACAATATATTTTATTTATATACATATATTATATTTATAAGATATGCACCAAATACATATTGTGAGCAATACAGATTATTAACGAGTGAAGCTAAAACAGCAAGTACTTTCTAGCCTTCAGTCATTTATGTAATACTACTGATACCACAATTTCTCTCTGAATTAACACGTCATCATTTTTTGTATAACTCATTACAATTCATACAACATTTGGTACAAAAACTAAATATTGTCAAGCAAATATCAACACAAATTTGACAATTATAATTGCTTTTCATACGGGTAAATCACGTCCCAATAATAAGACGTAATTCCCAAAAATTAGCTCCCGAGTCTTTGTTGCATTCCTACCAGATATTCACTGAAGGCTAGCAATTTTCATTCATATATTTTAAATAGGTTTAAATAATTTCTAAAAGATTAATATATAAATATATAACAAAATGTCGAATGTAAGAAACAAAAAATACTCAAATTTTCGAAAAATTGTACATGACATTATTTCAAAATCTATTTTTAAGGAACAGACCTCTTAAGGGGGAAAAGTGTATTTTCATTATTTTAGTTGAAGGAAGACGTCGAAAAAATTTGAACTCTTGCTATTTTCGAAATATTTTTTAATAAATTTTTAACGCGAGTTTTTAAAGAAAATTAGACCTGCACCATTCTTTTAAAAGTCCTTTACACCATCCACAACAAAATTTAATAAAAAGCAATTACCCCATAAATTAAAATATCGGTTTCAAATTCTCGATACTATTCTACCTGTACAGAGACTTGCAGAATCTGCAACTGAATGTGAAATTAAAATAAATACTAATATTTTAGGCGATTGAATTGCACGAGTGTACCTCTCAGTTCGGTAATGAAGTGAAATAATATTCCAAAGAGTAGAATTGTACTTACCCGTTCTTTTATTTTCGCATAGACAACTTAGTTTTCTGAAGAGTATAAAGCTTTTCTAATATTGTGACTATCAATGAAAGCGAAAAGCTAATAGTGCAGGAAGATTGTTTAGTTACTTCAAATATTGTTTTTAAGGAAGTTTTGTTAATTTTTCCAAGAACATCTGTCAAAAATACTGAATAAACCTTTATTCAAAATATGTTTCAACCTTTATTCAAAATATGTTTCAAACATCAATTTCATTGTTTTTTATTTGATATTCTATAAATGCATTGGAAGTTACATTTATATATATCTTAAACAAATAAACATTTCTTTAACTAATTTCCCGCTTAATATGGAAATGTAGGATAGGTAAGAGGGGGGAGTTCCACATGCGAGAGTTCTTGTACGTGTACGCTAGTATATACAATATTCTTCATAAAATTATGGAATCGAAAGTAGACCTACAAATAATCATCTGGGAAAAGGAAATATCCTCGCGGTCGGACCATCCGACCAGATTTATGTGATGTCCGATATCCCTCAGGGAAGCAATATTAGGGTCACTCCGTTTTCTTATTTATAATAATGATGTCCGTGTTGTATATCCAAGAGTAGGCAAGTAATTCAGAAAAAACAGACCTTAATACACGATAATATATTGTTCCAGTGGATACAGTTATCAACCAGAAAATTCATAAATTATGTACCCAAAAAATGTCAGGTTCGTAGCCGCCAAGTCACAAACGTCCAATCGGAGTTGCCTAACACTTCGCCAAAGTTCGTCACCCGTAACTACATCACGTCGCACTAAGACTCGAGGTATCACTTCGTCATATCGACTGCTGCTCCTTTCCTCGGAGGGAGTTACATAGTCCCCGAACTATCCTTGCCGAGCGGCCTTTGCGCCTTCCGGCGGGGAGGCGGGGCCGGCGGGGAGGGTCTTGGCGGTGCTTCACCAAAGGCCCGCTCCTACCTAGAGATGCTACAGAAATAATAAAACAACGATGTTACCAAACATCGATGTTCAGAATTAATACATCGATGTTAATAATTGATCGACAAAAATCCATCGATTTAAAGTTGGTTGAGTAACCTTTCACATGAAATCCGTGCGCAACAAAGTTTAATTTGAAAGATACCGTGCGCCATAATTTATAATTAAAATTTAACTGAAAGCAAAGTTAAAATGGACTCTCCTTGTGCGAAACACTTGTATGAGGAAAGAGGAAGAATATACTAGGGCATCAGGATCAGCTCGGGCAAGGGATGGTAGACTGATCGATGAAGGTAACACAAACCACGTTCGTTTCGTTAGGACAAAAACACAGTGATACGAACAAACACAGTGGTGCAAGACTTGTACAAGTTCCCAGTTCAAATTGTGCATGTCCAAGTAATGTAAGTCAAATGTTCTCAGTTACTGTGTCATATTTTAACTTTTACAAAATTGTGATTATGGGCATTTTTCATCCACGAACAAAACTTAGACAACGTAAAATCATCGATGTGTAAAAACATCGAATTGAGTACATCGGTGCTTAAAATTGATAATTATGTAGAAACATCGATGTTTTGAAAACATCGACATCGATGTTGCATCCCTACTCCTGCCACGATTTGTGAGCCTGGCCGGGCGCCGTTAACGGAAACAAGCCACTCTTCCTCACCAGAGGCTCTCGGACCCTCAGTGGGAGCCGACTCCCGGTTTGCATGTCACCCAATGTGCCACCTGTCTCACTCTCGTGGGCACAAACACTGGGCACACAACAGTCAGTACCGGAATTCGATTGATAATCAGACTTTTCGCGGAAAAACAATTCGTTTTACAAACGCTCGAACACAAGAAACACTCTAATTTACAATGGGTAGAAATAAAATCCCCGAGGTACGTAGCATATCTGGGTGTAACAATTTGAAGCGATCTCATCTGGACTGATCACGTTAGATATTCTACACAGAAGGATAGAAAGCTCATTTTGTAATGCACATATTACTTAGAGCCAACAGTAACACGAAAGTAAAGGCTTACAATTCTTTGGTTCGTCACTTAATGGAATACGGAATAGCGTGCTGGGATCCTCAGAGGGAAGGTTAGATTAAAGCGTTAGACCGAATGCAGAAAAATGTCGGTCTCTGTCTGCCTGTCTGTCTCGGTCTGTCTGTCTGCCTACCTATCTGTCTCTGTCTGTCTGCCTGTCAGTCTCTGTCTGCCTGTCTGTCCGTCCGTCCAAAATTTTTCGAAAATGCAAAGGTTTCAGTGAAATTTGTATCTGTGCTCTCTATGTAAGCACATTTATTATATTCTGGCAAAATTTTCATAACAAATTGGCACCATTTTCGGGAAAATTTTGAAAATGTCCCAAGGGGGTTTGTGAAATATCTCCTCCAATGAAATTTCTGAAACCGTACACAATTATGAGTAAAGTGCCCTATTTTCAAACGTGTATTTCAATAGCTCAGAAAAATGTAGAGCTAAGGAAATACTAGAAGCTTTGGGCTCACGACTACCTCAAACTTTTGGGTTGCTGTTTCTCTTTTGATTCTTAATTATAACGCGGTAAGTATATGTAAACCTAGCGAAGTTGCTCAGTGAGTAGCGCGCTGGATTCGCAGTCGGGAGATCCGGGTTCGATCCCCGGGCTGACTATCCTGATCGGTGTTTTCGTGGTTTCCCACGGTCGTATGGCGAATGCTGGGATGGTTAAAAAATCTGACGAACACCTCCCACCACCCCACCTCCCACCATCGCCCTGGTCCTTTCATCCCTCATCATCACCCTATCAAATAATAATAATAATAATAATAATAATAATAATAATAATAATAATAATAATAATAATAATAATAACCATCAAGAAATCTACCCTGATTATATCCTCCCAAGAAAGCCCATCTTGATGTTATTGCTGTGGAGCCATCTAGATGGATTACCTAACTTCCGTCTTTGGAAAAACAGGTCCAAAGAAATGTATGTAAAAGTGCAGGGTGCCGCTAGATGTTGCGGTCGGACTTGAGACTGGCGTCGTACAAGTTTATCGACAAGGAAATGACGCTCGTGCACGTGAGCGACAGCTGAGATACGCGACGTTCGTCGACGGCTAGATGGCAGTGCGTGTCGTTCTGTGCAATGTGAGTTGTACGCGTCACCATGCGATTAATTAGTACATATAATTCGGTTTGAGGTTTCTCTGGTAGATGCCAGTATGTTTTAAAATTTCACTTAAACTAAAAAATCCCAATATGAAGAGTAAATGCCGATGTAATAATGAAGAGGAATATCGAATACGATGGAAAATATTGAATTTTCATGCCCTGCGGGTAGGAACAAACTTTCTGCATGTACGAAGAAACATAACGAATTATGTTAAATTATGATCGCTAATGAAAAGGAGTTTATAGGATGAATGAATACTGGGAATATTTGTTTTTCAATTAAAGAAATGCATTAAGAAAGCATTCAGACAACCTTAAGCCACTCCAAAGATATGAAGTACAATAGAATGCAGGTGGCGGTTGTTTAGAGTGCAAATTTTTGTAAGCTCAAGACATGTCTTGGGCATAAACGAAATTCTAACAATAATACAAATATGATGGCACATTTTCTAAAATTCTTCCAGTTAAATTTTTAGTTGTACACTACTCATCAGAAATATATCTAATGCATCTTTCAAGTCGCGTACAATATAGTTTCTGAGTGTGTAATACAGCCAGAAACCAAATATTGAAGATGAATTCCTCGTTTATGGTTACTACACTCCAGAATCACATGCGGATGCGTTCTTTGCTCTCATTGGAAAACCACTCCGAAGTCTGACACTGATTCTTAGCGTAAAAAATTGGTATATTCTTTTAACGGCATGCTCAATGCGCAAATCTAAATAGGGCATATGTCTCTCCGAATACATGAAGCAGTTCGTATCTACCGAACAAAAGAACCCATTTCTCCCTTCTCCCACATCGATCTTGGTTAGCAAATGTAATATTGTGGCTAGTGGTTCTATAGGATGGGCACGGAATTTCTCGTACTATTTAGTTTCCTAATATATTTAGTTTGGTCTAATTTTTCGGTTTTCCTCCACCCTCTTCCCAGCTGCCACTATTTCCGTCCAAAGGACATTTTATACATTTTCTCAATTTTTGGTCCCTAGAGGTAGAAATGAAATATGACTTTAAGAATATTATAGAACTAAAACTTGCACTCCATGACAAATTTTCGTTGCAAAATTTGGAACAACTTTTCATAAAATGTTTGAGAACATGCAAGGATAATTTGACATATACATTAAATGTCTAGAACTGAAGGCCATACAAAATATCGCATAACGAAAGTGTAGAAAATAACTATGGTAACATTACGTAATATACGGCATATGCATATGTAATCTTCCCGACTTTAACTTAGTTGTTTGTGTTATGGATACATAAAGCATTTGAAGTTTGCGCGCTCGCAGCTGGGTAGCTCGCAGAGTTAATGTGGCTCCACGCATTCCTTATTCGGCGAACAGCGACCAGCCGCTCGCTGAATCCCGAGTAGTGTGCATGTGTTGCTTGCTAGTTGCCGAATGACGAACATTCGATATTCGCCCTACCCCTGTCGGTCTTTTGGGCACATCAAAGGGAGCGAACGTTCGCCGAACACGTCAGCTGCTCGGGAGTGGGCGAGCACTAGCTCGCTGCTAGGCGAATACGCCGAGAGCGGTGGTTCAGTGCATCCACTGATGTCACTGCAATGCCTTTGACCGGGAGGTCCTAGGTTCGAGTCCCGACGTCGGCAGGATTTTCGACACCAGCTTTTCAGCTAGGTCGAATTCAGTCGCTGTCTGGAGGAGTATTCTAGCGGCCGGATGCTCTGATCGGTAGTTTTCCGTGGTATCTCCGATCAAAACTAGGTAAATGCCGAAGCAGTACCCTAACAAACGGGCTACGGACCCCGCGCTTTCCTTCCTCTTCCTTGCTCTATCCTCAGTCCTTACACACACACGATAACATGCACTACACTACCACACATGCCGGAAGACCAGTCGGGGACTTCGAACTTGTTCCGGCTGAGGCGATGTCCCACTGGTGGGAGATACCTGTTTGGGGAAAACCCCGTTAGCCGACGGTAGGTCGGCGCCGGATCTGGCCACTCAGCGGGGGAAGACCACCGCCACCTCCCGAGCAAGAAACACGCACTACACCACGATACTAATGACCATAGTAGTTGACGCACCCGGAATCACTAAAAATCAATCAATCGGCCAATGCCAAATGTGTGGAGTCGCCTTTAGGTTTCGCCAGGGCAGTGGAAGCAACCATTAGAATGCGAGCCCAAGGCGAGTCACCGCTCGTGATGTGGCCATCTGAATACAGTAGAAACCCGCAAATCCAAACCCTGTAAATACGAAATTTCGGATAATACGAAGAAAATTCGGGATGGAGGGAAAAATCAATAAAATACCTCTCATTTGTATTAACTTAATTTATGGACGAAAAAGCATGAACAGAGTGTAAGTCAACTCATTTCAGAATAATGTACATAAAATACCTGCTATCAGCAGTGACACAAACTGTGCTTCAACTCTTCTAAACAACGTAGCTGCATACGTTTAGGTTATGTGCGTACTATATCCAATTGTTCGCTACATTGCCACTTCATGTCGCTACGCTACGTTGCCATTATTCTCGCATCGCACCTCAGTTGAATTGTGTCTGGTAATTCTTTAGATGTATTTGTATGTGTACGGTACATTTTTTTCGGATAATACGAATAGACCTCACCCCCAATTAGTACGAAACACCAGGGTTCTACTGTATATAGAGCCACAGGACAGACTTGGTTTTGGGAGTGCGCCCCTGAGAGTAGTGACTGTGTAAACGTTATTCTGCCCACGCCGACTATACCAGCTACGGTTAACTCTTCTTGGACATGCTGAACTTCGCTACGAACTGGTTTATCTTCTGGTGAAGGAGACCGAGCTTTCAACACTTGCTCGTCTCTGTCCGTGTGCGAAGAACGCTAGCGGCTGAACTGTCCAGCCGATTTTTTTCAAAATTGATAATCTCCAATCGATCTGCTGGAGGTGAATTCTAGCTGCCGGCTGCTCGGATCGGTAGTTTTCCGTAGTTTCACCGATCAACACCAGGCGAATGCCGGAGCAGTATTCTAACAAACGGGCCAAGGACCGCGCACGATCTTTCCTTCCTCTTCCTTGTCCTATCCTCTCCCCTCACACACACACACACACACACACACACGTACACTAACATGCACTACACTACCACATATTCCAAGAGACCGGTCGGGAGCTTAGAGCTTGTCCCGGCTGGGGCGGTGCCTCGCTGGTGGGAGAGTCCTGGTTAGGGGAAAACCCCGCTAGCCGACGGTAGGTCGGCGCCAGATCTCGCCATCCAGCAGGGGAAGATCACCGCCATCTCCCGAGAAAAAACATGCACAGCACTTACGGGACTAATGACAAAAGCAGTTGACGCGCCCGGAAACACGAAAAAATCAATCAATCCAAGCGATGTGGCTGATGTTGCGAAGCCTTGAATTTAAAACTTATTTTAATTTTGAGGGTACTTTATATGAAGCCCCTGAGACATTTTCGAAATTAAAAAAAAAGGCTCCATCGATTTTGATTAAATTTTACTGCTGGATAATGTGAAGGACGTTTAAAAGAATGGTGCAAGTTTCATGTTAAAAACTCTAATTTTTCGAAACTTGCAAAAGTTCGGAATTTTTTCGGCGTCCTACTTCAACTACATTTATAAACATAGAAATGGAATCTGTTCCTTAAAGATACATTTTGAAGTAGTCATTTACAATTTGTTTTAAAATTTGAGTACTTTTCGCGTAATATTGCATGATCGTACTGCTGTTTTATCTCCACTAGTTTCTAAATTAATGCTAGAAACCACTGGATCTTAATTATATGCAAATAAATAATATCTCCTTAATCTCTATCTTAATTATATACAAATAAGTTTTCTACAATTCGGCAACGAAAATATCTAGTTTTTGAAATGTTAATCTCTCGCTTTTTTAAATGTATTATTATTATTATTATTATTATTATTATTATTATTATTATTATTATTATTATTATTATTATTATTATTTTAATTATTATTACTATTTTTCATCTTTCAACTATTAATAGTTAAATAATTGGGAAGGGATTCTGAAACTAAGGAAAGCGTGCGCAGATGATTTTCTCCCCCCATACGTCACATACAGTTTTTGACTAAATAAATAAAAATTATCGATTGCTGTATTGAAAATGTCTTCCAAATTATTCTGCCTGCCACTTTGCCTTGCCCAATACATTTGATCATATACGAGTATGTATTTGTTTTTCTTTCTTTGGATCTCCCTTCTACAAAATAACATACTGGTTACGCTGGGTTTTCAAATATTGTTATCTTTTGTTTAGAAACTGTGTGGTATCTGAGAGGTTGCAAACGAAGCATTAAAATGATTGCCTGAAGTAGGTATCTCAATTTTCCTTGTGCATTGACAAGTTCAAAGAGCCTTCAAAACCGTAACTACAAATAATTTCCCCATTGATATTGCTAACATTTACTGTACAGTCCATATGCTGAATCACTTCTTGTAAAAACACTATTCGTTTCTTTATGTGCCCCAAAATATTTTGTAGACGACGTTCCGCAGCTAGATCCTTTGTAGTAACGGTCTATATCGGGGCGATTCTTTATAGGTTCACGCAACACCCAAAAAATTGAACAAAATAACATATTCACTTCGTTATTACAATCTCAATAATAGTATTGCTTTTTTCTCCTCTTTTTACAATTTCCATACCAATATTATTTTGGCAAACCGATGTGGCTCCATTGCTGTTCACGTTTTTGAAACACCTCGCTCAGACCTGGTTCCATTAGGACCATTGGGTACCACGTGACTTCGCTTCTGTGTTTTCATTGGGTGCTTTCACCTGATCATGTTCATATTTATGCAATGAACTCCTCTTGGTGCAGCACTATCAGGCTATACTATTTCCACCATGGTGTCACCCAACTCCGAGACGAAGTCTCCGTCGCGCTGTCAGTAAAACAGAGCCCCCGATTCGATACTCCAAAACGTAAGTTTTGCATCTCATGTGGATGGGATGGTGAGGACCGACGTAAAATCGGTGTAAAAATGTGTTTTACATATCGGTTTTGAATAGTGCTTCAGTTGCAGTGTCCATGCATTCTGGTGTTCAATTATTTTAATTAAGAAGCTCGGTCCAGATCAGGTTGTTCTGTAAATTGAAATAACTGTGGAATCAGCAAAACAAAAGTTTCGTCAAAAATGCACTATTTTGTTTTCCTTGCGTCTTACTTAACAAGAAGGAAAATATGTGGACTAAGATCGGTTATAATGATATATACCATTTGAGTGAGGAAAGCATCAAAAGACATCTCCATAAAACAGTGTTGGACTGGCTTTACTCTGACGCGTGAATATTGTGACTCAGCTTGACCACAGTTATCGTCTCTGTAAAACGACCACAATGAAATGCGTAAGAACAGACATATTATAGACACTCTTATAAACTGCCAAATTTTGTGGTGCGTTTGAGCTTGCGTCGCGAAGGCATGACGAAAGTAAACAATCGGAAAATCCTGGGATATTTCGAGGGTTAGGATTGTTTTGTTAGTACCAATGACGGTGCTATAAAAATCATTTATAAGGTGCAACCATTTTCAAAGGGACGTCAAACTCAGTACAAAACACTGTTGCAAGGGAGGTACAAGAGAAGCGAATGTAGAAATGCAATAGGAGCAGCACCAATATTTCAAGTAATGCAGCAAAATGAAATGTTGGAAAAGTTTGTTCCAGAAGCTTGCAAACTTCTTCAAATTCTTCTCACTTCTGCAATAAATTCCTCAGAAGATAAACGATCATTTTCAACAATGAAGTGGATAAAAACATCTCGTAGAAATTCAAAGGCAGCCGAGCGATCACGCGACCTCATAATGCTATCAAATACTTGTAGAGAAGCAACTTAACCGTAAAACTAGTAACTTCAATGATTGATGGAGAAATTTATGCATCTAAAAAATTGGCGATTGGCTGTTCAACTCAAGTAAACAAGGTAAGATTAAAATTTCCTAATTTGTGGGTAGAGTGATATAATTGAAAATAAATGTCTCGTTCCCAATGTTGCCTAATTAAATTGTAACATGGAGACGTCAGAAGGATGAAGGACAAAAGTAATAAAAAGCAATAAATGAGAAATTAAAGCATTATTTTCAAGCGAAGTTATTAATATTATAAATATTGTCTTCACTAACTCTTTGGTCAGGTTGTAAGTCAGTAGCACAGTAAACACCGTGCCCCTTCATCTCACAAAAGCAGACGCCCATCATGCACTATCAGTCGTTGCGTACATTGAAAGAAATATGTCAGACGTGCAGCGTGGGGCCGATCTGTCGCGGGCAACGGATGTGATGCTGATCTCAGCTCGATTTCGGAGTGACTGCGTGCCTCGCGCTCACTGCGTGCTGTCAGGCGCGGGTGGCGCGTCCGAGAAAAGCTTATAATCAGTTTCTTGGAATGGAAAGAAGAATTTTTCGTATCATTCTTTATTTATTAGTGATTTTAATTTTTTACACTTATAATTATTCCACAGAAGTTCAAATATTTTAAAATATATTCGAACTTTAAGGTACAATGTTCTTATTCAATATATATATATATATATATATATATATATATATATATATATATATATATATATATAGAGAGAGAGAGAGAGAGAGAGAGAGAGAGAGAGAGACGAAACGGACGTAGTCCATTCCCCTCATGTGTTAATGAAGAGATGGCCACATCCCATGAGTAGCCATCGTGAGATTTGAAGTACGCGCGCAGTTGTCGTCAGAGGGTGACGCGCAGCGACGGTTAGGTTCAAACCGGTGACTTCATGATATCAGCCAATTAGGCAAGGGCCTATAAGACCCGAGGCTGCCATTGGTCGGAATCAGTCACGCGAGGTGTCTGAAATCGGACATCCCAGGTGTTCTAAAAGTTCCAGTAGTCTAAAGAAACCAAAACTACAGTTACCAAAATTTACCAAAATTACCAAAAGTTTCGATATGTTGCTGTTTAAATCTATCGGCCATTTTCTTAATTGTGTAGAAATGATAATGAACGTTTTCACTATGTAACTCGAAGTGATGTGGAAGGGTAGGTATGTGATAAAGAAGGCTCAGGCTGTAGCTGAGAATGCTAGTGAGAATTTTCTAGTTGTATACTAGTGTGAGTTTCTCGGAGTCAGTCGTTATTTTTATTTACACAATACCACCTAACTCCACCTATTTGGCACTTCGCTGCACATTTTCGTGTTGTTGACGAGGCTTATTTACATATAACAATCTTGAGTCTGTGCAACACACTTCTTGCGAACATACAAGACGTCTCACGCTCGGTCAGTCACGTAAGGTGACTGTAGCTAATACCATCATGAGTGGGATGTAATTCAAAAAGATCCGTTCACCGTCATTCATACAGTTTGATCGAGTCTGGCTAAGCCGCAACAGGTGCCTGATGCACCCGAACTTAAGCCGCAACAGATGCTTGATGTAAGTTGCAAGACGAAAGGCTGCCAAAAATGCCCAGTTGCAATAAATTAAATTTCCACTCCGACATCAAAGCAAAATGACGCACGCGCGGGTTGCCCTGTGAGCGATTGTGGATTCATTGTTGTGGTGGGAAAGCGTTTCTTGTGTATTTTTGTGTATATATATATATATATATATATATATATATATATATATATATATATATATATATATATATATTGTACTATCATTTTATTTGACATACATTAATTAACTTAACGCATTTCGTGTTTTGTGAAGAATTTGGGAGAGTATAATTGTTTTTAACAATCTATATAGTATGACGTATGTATTCGAATTGCTGTAATACAATATGCATGGATCAGTAACGACATTTAGGTGCCTGCCCATTAATAATTTATAATTAGTGTATTAAGTTTCTTAAACATTCTTGAAGGGCTTTTTTGCGAAAAGTGATCATTTGAATTTGGTGGTTAGGTTGGAGAGGAAATCACCAGTGGCGAAGCAGGAGTCTTGCAGTTGGGTATTTTGAAAATAATATATTACATTTTCTTTGGAAATTAAACTCATAGTTTTTTATTTCATTCAGAAAACGTCGATAATTTGTTCTTTAAAGCTGTCGTTTCTGCACAGTTCATTTAGCAGACACTTCTCAATAGCCAGTGTACTGAAATGACCGATTCTGATGTTTCCCATGGAATTTCTCAGGAATGTCTTTACTCTCTTTAATGTAATCATATTTCTTTCACATAATGCTGTAGATAAAGAGAAAGACTGTTGTACCAACCGAACCGTCTCTTGATAATTTTTTCTAGACCAATTTTTCTGACATACTTCAGCTACAAATATGCAACATTATCAGTGTATACATTTGTATACTGTACCTTTCACTTATTTTAGGATACTATATGACGAAATTACATCAATTTCGAACCTCGCGTATTCACCAAATATGTGACCGCTCCCTTCTATGGGATACAAATGAGCGGATCACTCTAATAACTTAATGTTACTACTTGACCTTTGACCTGGTAAATCAATGTCACATCAAAATTTAGGAAGATTTTCTTATGTCCTCTACTGGCAGGCTCCTCGCTCAGGTACCGACCCCAAAGAGTATAGAAGGTTTTTTCTAAGAATGAGTTAAAGTGACAGTTCGTTAAACAAGTGAACATCACATGTCATTCAAAGAAGTATCCCTCCGCCGCGATAACTGTTCAACCACGCCTCTTCGTAAAGTGCTTATGATTCCTGTGAAAACAACCCTATCCAGAAGTCTAAGAGTTTCGCTGAGGTATATGCACGTTCGCGAGTCAGGGAAATATTTAAATTTAATTACTTATGTGGAAAATCTCTTAACATTAACTCACAATCAGTAAAAGAAAACTGCCACAAATATAAATAGAAAGCTCTCAATCACAGCTAGACACACAACAGCACAATAGCCAAAAACACGTGCACCAGTACGCATCTCGCATTTTAAGTTTCGGTTTTAAAATAAACATAATACTTATCCCACAAAAAGTAAATTCAATGTAATGTTTATAGAAAAAAAAGAATTTTTACAGAAGAGCGCATAGCACTGCACTTCTAATTTCAATTATTTCTCGTGGCGCACTATGTTTTGTCGGACGAGGACATCACAAAAGGAAACGTCGAAGCCATTTACAAGTTACCCAACTGCAAACGAACGAATGCAGGGAGGGAGTCTAATGGTCTTAAGGAAACAACGACTACAGAACCTTCTGTTATGTTGCCAGCACTAGCTGTCACTTTGGCTCATTCTTAGGAAAATCCTTCTATAGATCTCTGCGGCCCTACTAATTCCCCCGCGTAAGCGGAAAAAAGGTGTCGAAAACATTTAATTTTCTTCAACGATTCTGTAAAAAATATTGAAAAATGGCACATTTAACGACAGATTTTATTGAAAAATAATTTGGGCTTTCTAAGGCTCTCAGATTACGCTTCAGCTTCGCCACTGTAAATCACTGATCTCTAAACCTGGTCTGGATCGAATCTATTACAGTGTGCACAAGAATAAAGCTCATTTCAACGGCGACACGGCCTTGCTTCTGATGTCTTAATTTTAATGAAGTTTTAAGCCTCCAGAAATGAGTACTAAATTCGTGGGTAAAGTAACATAAAGGGCTATCAAGAGTAAATATTGCGGGAGAGAGAACAATAGTTGATTAGTAATCATATCATTGGAAATTGAATTTTTATGTTGAGTGTATGGTATCAATTAATTAATGCAGGAGAGATTAAGAAAGATCAAAGAAATAATGTTTACGACGTTTAAAAAAGTAATTTTGTAAAAGGGATCACAGTGTGATAGTAAGAACTTGTTTCTTTCAAATTGAAAAGGGCGCCATTTCATGAAAATATATCGGAAATTATTGTTTTCAAAAATGTAATGTTTCAACTCATACAAACTTGGTGTACGTAATACTTCTGGTATTCCGTAAATTTCAAATTGCCCTTGCAGGCAAGACATGTTGAATATCAAGATGAAGTAACGGTGCTAAAACTGCCCGTTTTTTCTCGCCATTACTAAAGGCAATTAAATAGTTTCAAACTATAAATTTTTTATTAGAAAATTTAAATGGAAATATATTTCTGTCTTTGAATTCATTTTATAAGGCATGCAGTGTTTTCACGCACATTTGGTAAGAGTTAATACAGTAATATTCTTCGTTAGCAGTACGCGGGAAAGTAAAGTAATTAAAAGTTAATAAGTAATATGATGCTAATTGCGTTGGCAAACAAATGCAAATAGATCGAAAAAAGATAAAATAGTCATTATTAAGCACCATGCTATTGTAATATTCCATAAGTAAATAAAAATATTAGTTTATATTACCGCGAAGAAATGGAAGCCGTCATAATAGCCTTCTGTTATCCGCGCGGCGTTACAACAATGAGTTACAACAATCAACGATGACCTCTCACCTATTCATTTTACATTTAGCACAATTAAATAATGCAATTTAAAATGAAATAACATAAATGTAATATAAATTTAATAAATCATAATAATAAAATGAAATATGAAATAATATACAAATTCTAACTTGCGTACCATCCATCCGCGTAAATTGGGAGCGGACGTCTGAAGGCTAGCAATCTCTATTTCATATTTATTGCAAATAGGTTTTAAATAATTTCTAAAATGAATAACAGAAGCTCCAGTGTAAGAAACGAACAAAGAAATATGAAACAATGTATAGATTCTAACTTACGTAGCATTCAACTACTTCCAACACTCAAAAAATTATGATCACTAAGCGTAGGATTTCCAAAGCCAGCGATTAAGTTTGCCTCCCGATTACTCAAACAATACTCATATTTTCGAAAAATTTAACATGATCTTATTTGAAGATCTGTTTTTGATGAACACATTTCATTAAGAAAAAAATGTATCTTAATAATTGAAGTTGTAGAAAGATGTCGAAATATTTTGATTTTTCTTTTCAATTTTCGAAAAATCAGGGTTGAAAACCAACATGAAACTTGCGTTATTCTCTTAAACGTCTTTAAGACTATCCAACTACAAAATTTAATCAAAATCGCTGGCGTAAATTGTTTGAAAATTTTGAAAATGTCCAGTGGGCTTCAGATAAAGTACCCTCCAAAATTAAAATATGGGTTTCAAATTGAAGAGGCCGCGACATCAGCCAGATTTATTGAGGAATATCGATTTTGGAGAAAATTGGCTTAACGGTGTAGTCGAAAGCGTTGTCCACGGACGGGCGGACATACCGACGGACATACCGACGGACATACCGACGGACATACCGACGGACATACCGACGGACATACCGACGGACATACCGACGGACATACCGACGGACATACCGACGGACATACCGACGGACATACCGACGGACAGACAGACGTTTTGCTGTCAATCGATTTCTCGGTATCAAAGACCCAAGCATGGATATTGGCAACATCAGGTGTTAGAGGATTTTTGCCCTAAATTTAGCAATTTGATTTATCCACTTTTTCGATACCAGGGCCCTGTAACAAGAGTTTTGGGCTAAAAATTCGCCGTTTTTTCGCGTAGCATTACATAACTTTCTCTTCTTAGGAAGTTTATTCTTAAGCGCGAGAAAGTAAAAATGTGTGTAGAAGACTTTACAACAACAAAAATTACGAATTTTAACTCTGATCATCTCTAAGTACTGTAGCATCTCTAGGTACATTTATCTCGTAAATGATTGTTAAGAAGTGCAAGTACTTGATCCTTCGGAGATCCGAACCTTGGACCTTCAGTTGTCCAGATAGATGCTCTAACTGGGTTATGGAATCAAACATTTAATTCTTGACAATTTGACAATCTTATAGTGAGACCCAATCAAGATCATTGTATAAAGATCAGTGGTGCCAAAGCTTTTGGTTGGGTTGAATACGCGCATCATTTAACCTTTGAGATCAAGACGTGCATAACAGATTTTTACGAAGAAAGTATGGCAAAACATTATTACAATACGCTATTGATAACAATCGAGTTTATCAATAAGTTGTAACATATTGCAACGTATTGTGTTATTAATTTATAATAATTCCAATTTACTACAAATTTCTTTTAAATTTGACTATTCCTTCTGTGAAAAAGACAGACTGATGTTAATAGTAGTTAATAAGAGATCGTGTGTTATTAAAATATGTTGTAAGAGACACAGTAAATGACGTACAACGATTGATATAAAATAACAAGTTTTATTAAATAACAAGTAGGGGACAATTTTATAGAAGAGTTGAAGTCAATTTTATATTTTTACACCAAGATGTTTGGCTTTTTCAGTGTCGGCGACAAATAAATATTAAACAAAACAAAAGACATTCGGAAAGTGAAGCAAGTCAAGGAAGTGCATTTCTCTTCTAAGAAAAAATCCTATTCGTTTAGCCAGAGCGCCTTAGCTGGAGGCGGCGGCGTTGTCTTGGAGGACCATGTCGACGCCCTTCTCGGCGACCATGATGATGGGGCCGTTGACGTTGCCGCCGGGCACGCGGGGCATGATAGAGGCATCGATGACGCGAAGGCCGTTGATGCCCTTCACCTTGAGGCGGGAGTCCACGACGGTGCCCATGGAGGCAGTGCCGGCCTGCGGGAAAGCATCGTTCGCCATTAATTCAAGAGCGCTCAGGAAATCAGGCCCTCTCAACTCCGCGTCTGTCGAGGGAGTGACTAATAACGATGATAATACAATAATACCAATAATAATAATAATAATAATAATAATAATAATAATAACTGTGCAATCAGATTAACAAGACAAGTTACAAAATTTTGCCAAAATATTAAAATTTAGGCAAATAAGTAGATCGCGGCAAGATTACTACTACAGAGGGACAAAATAGGTATGAGGCAGTAGATAGTTCGCAGAACACTCAAAATTAATAAACAAATAAATACAAATCAATTACTTCTCCTGAGTCCTTTCCGGGAGAATGGAAGCAATAAGTGCATGAAAAAATCCGAACGTGCAATAAAATAATACGTACACGTATACATAAGGTGTACGCAAACAAGTTCTGCATTCCAAAATTCCATTTCGAGGTTTGAAGCGTAATTGATGGATTCGAGAAGACCGAAAAATCTTCAAATGTAGCAAATGCAAATATTCCTGGTATGTGCATTGATTTACATTAAGCTGCTAATTTTGGTAAGATAATTAGAGTATAAATTCGAATTTGGTTGAACTTATATTTCTTTAAGTTTTCCGACAAGTTAGAAGTACAAAATACTGTAATTGGTTTATGGGTGTCATCGCAGACACTAACCGTCTGCTTATAAAGTACGTAGTTTTTAATTCACAACTTCAGTATTAGGGCAGAGCTCTACGTTTCAGTTCAAAATGTGAAGATTTTTCGACATTACTTAAGAATCTGGATCAATGACACAGCTCGGATGAGAATTTTAGATTAAGGCTGCTCTAATCTCGGATTTTCGAGGTTTCCTCCCATCAATTCCAAGGAATGCTTACAGAGTACCTTCACCAATAGACCACAAACCGCGCGCGATCCTTCCTTTTCCATCCCCTCCTCACACCCATTGGTAGAACCGACCGACGGACTAATTTATAACCCCGTACAGCGCATCCCTCTTGCCTTCTGAAGTCTCAGTGCTGCGAGTTTCCGGTTGTGGCCAATGCTCGAATTGAAGGGGTCAGGGCAACATAATGATACCCAATTTTCACACATTGCAAATAGAGCTTTTAGAATTTACGTCAAAAATAAATATTGTATTCAAAACTCTCTGTATACACATTAATACAGGTCTATATTATTAGAACGTAGAAAGACGTATACCCATATTTCGAAATGTCTGATTAACAAAAAAAGTACTTCCTATTGCATAAAAAATTACAAAAAGATAAATTTCATAATTTTGCCCCTGCCTCGTCAGTTGTCATATAGGAAGCAAGAAAAAGTCCGAATTGATGTGGTTGTGGTTGATTACCTGATGGTTCTCGGGGTTGGTGAGGTACTTGACAGAGCACGCCCAGTACTCGTCTGTGCCGAACTCGATGCTCTCGCAACCGGCGGTAGGGGTGGTGTCGTGAACCACCTGCAGCTGCTGCAGGGGGGTGGTCAGGGCCAGCTGCAGAGAGAACCTGGAAAGGAACGAGCGATGTTGAACACCCACAGTTATTTCATATTTTCAAGAAATAATACATTCGTAAGGTCTGTTAAAGGTAATCGATATGTAAGTTTTTTATTTGTTGCTAATCTTGCCCTTTATTAAATTTTATTATTTTTAGGACTATATCTTTCATTAGTCTTTCAACTATTTGTTGTCAAAATGTTGGGATGGGATTCTGGTACTGAAGAAAACGTGCGCAGATAATATTCTCCCCCATACGTCATATACAGTTTTTACTGTTTCTTTACCAAATGACTGAAAAGTACTTATAAGGCCAAATAAAATTCATTATATCTCGTACCTCAATTTTTGAATATGTATAAAACAGATAACCGCGATTTAACAAAAAATCTTTGACGTCACTTGCGAATGTTTGTTATAGTTTAGTTTGAAAGTAATACGTGGTAATGTTTAGGGATAATTTGAATATTGTTAATTCACTTATGGATTTACGTTAGCGTGCGAAAAACTGAAATTCAGTTTAATTTATTTCAGTTAGAAATGAATGAAAATTCTATGAAAAATACGACAATTTGTTTAAAAATACCTAAACTTCTGGAGATTTCATTAAATACCTTATACAGTTAGGGTGATATATTTTTATTGTTTTCCTAAATGATCTAGCAATAATAACGGGCGTTTACGGTTCTTAGTGCATTATCATCGAACACTTAGTGTCAATAACGTTTATTTTATGCTATCGGTAAAGTCATTCACTTCCAGTAATCTTGAAACGAGAATGTGAGTTAATAGAGTTTTTATGTTTCTTTTTATGAAGATTGCGTGGTAATGAATTACCAGCAAATGGAACGCGTATTACGATAACGTAACAATTAGCTCTTTTGATAAAATTTGATTGACATTCAAAGATACGATATGCAAAAGTTACTCATATACCAGAATGTTTTGTTATACCAGAATGTTTATCATACCAGAATACCAGAATGTTTAATATACCAGAATGTTTAACATAGTCTAGTTATAATATTAAATCTGCAAAAAGGGAGGTTACGGAATGAACACTATTAACGTATTTAGCCACCTTGTACCATATGTGTTGTAGTATCGAAGTTGCCTGCCATGCGTTCAAAAATATTTTTGGGGAGTGGAATTTTGGTACATATCATATACAAATTTCATTCATACAATAAGACTACATATTATTATTCATATAATTGAAGCCAGAAGGACTCACTTGATGGCATCGACGAGGACATCCACATCGCGTTGGACGGCGAAGTAGTTGGCGTGGATGAGCGGCACGTCGTGGGGGTCGGTGGAGCGCAGCTTGAGGGTGCCGGCGCTGGACGGGCGCAGGAGGGTGGGGGTGATCTCGAAGTACGGCACGGCGCCGGTGATGGGCTGCTCGTTGTCAGCGCCGGTGCGAGACGCGTTGGCCAGGAAGCCGGCGAAGAAGATCTGGGTGTCGGGCACGTCACTGGGGGCATCGCCTCCGGGCACGGACGACCGGATGAAGCCGGTGAGCTGGGACAGGCCGGTGGAGGTGAGCGGGCCGGTGCGGTTGGTGATGAACTCGTAGACGGTGGTGTTGCTGAGCGTCTCGTGGGCGATCTCGCTGAAGATGCGGAACTTGAGGGTGAAGGAGACGTGGTTGAGCAGGTTCTCACCCACGGGCAGGTCGGCCACCACGTTGATGCCCAAGGCCTCGAGGTCGGCCTTGGGGCCGATGCCGGACAGGAGCAGCAGCTGCGGGGAGGCGACGGCGCCCGCGCTCACGATCACCTCCTTGCGCGCGTACACGTTGTGGAGGACGCCGTCGCGCTCGTACTGCACGCCGGTGGCGCGCTTGGTGGCGGGGTCGATGAGGATCTTGGTGGCCAGCGAGTGCTGGCTGATCTTGAGGTTGGAGCGGTAGACGGCGGAGTGCAGGAAGGCCTTGGAGAGACTGAGACGAGCGCCGTCACGGGTGGTGGACTGGGCGAGGGTGAAACCGGTTTGGTTGTGGCCGGCCAGATCGACGAGAGCGCGGTAACCCAGCTCCTTGGCGCCAGCCAGGATGTAGTCGGCGAGCAGAGGGTGGTCGTGGAATTGCTCGATGGTGACCGGGCCGCCCGTGCCGTGGTAGTCGGCCTCTGCGTAGGTGCCGATCTGACGGTTGTCCTCGGATTTCTTGAAATACGGCAGCACTTCGTCGAAGCTCCAGCCCTCGTTTCCGAGAGCAGCCCAGTTGTCGTAGTCCCACTTGTTACCACGCATGTACATCATACCGTGAAGCACGCCGGTGCCGCCCATCACCTTACCGCGGGGCCAGTAACCGCGCCCGTCAGAAGCGCCCAGGAAGGCGTTGGTCTGGGGCTCCAGGGGGTAGTTCCAGTCGATGTCAGACTTCAGGTAGCTGAAGTACGTGCCCGGGATCTGGGTGGCGGTCGGCTCGGGGCCTCCGGCCTCCAGGAGGGCCACGGTGAACTCGGAGTGCTCGGACAGGCGGCCAGCCACCACGGAGCCGGCGGTGCCCGCGCCCACCACCACGAAATCCACGGTCTCCTCCTCGGCGAGCGTCTCGCCCTCGAAGCAACGCAGCGGATCCACGATGTCGCACTGCGTCTCCAGCACCTCCTCCACGCGGTCCATGTACGGCGCGAAGTCCTCCTGGCCCGGCACCGCCGTCACCACGGAGGCCAGGCTGGGGGACTCGGTCGCGGCGCACGCGCAGCGCTGCCAGGACTGCACGCGGGGCAGGTCCTCGGCGCGCGCCGCTGCCACCAGCAGCGCGACGGCGAGCAGTCTCATCATGGTGAGGAAGAGGAGGTCGGTGCGTGTGCCTGCGGGTGGGATCGCCCGCACTGCCGAGCTGCGAAGACGATCGGGGGGTCGGACGAGGGTGGCCGACTTGCTCGATGGGGACGCCCGCGCGGTTTATATCTCGGCGGCGCGGGCCGTGCGCGTGGGCGGAGCGGCGAGCAGACGGCGCGGGCCACAAAGGGCGCGCACCTGTGCCACACGCGTGCCCAGCTGCGGCGGCAGGAGACGCGTGCGGTGACGGCGCACGCGCGCACACGCTCAGGTGCGCGCAAGGGCGCACGTGCCCAGTGGCGTCAGCTGAGCACTTGTCACTTGGCGGGTTGGCACCTGCGTTCCGGTAGGATGGGCTTTGGCTTCATCAAGGTAGCTATCTATCTACCTGAGAATGATGAAAAACGTGAAATTTCGTGTTTTTCAATTTTTATTGAGTTGTATGCTCTGTTTTATTCTCTTTGAATGTTTCAAACCGTTTCTTGCTACATTTCTTAGTTTTTGAGAAAATAATTTTTGTAATGTCCACTGTCAAACTCTCAAAGGGTGAAAATCATATGTATTTTTCGGAATTGGGAGGTTTCAGCACATTCATGCCTGTCAAACATCATAAATCGTAAACTTTTAAAGATAGTAATATAATAATGTTTGCAGCATGTAACCCATGATTTGCTCTACTGAATCAACTACAATAGTTAATCTGTCACTAAAATTTTCAGTTTTTTAAATTGAAATGTCCACAATAAATTTATAAACAATTTTTTTCTCATAATCAAATTCTGACTCTTTAGTTTTCACAATATATTTACCGTTCTAGTTCTTTCACTAGAATATTCAATTGTGATTAAATTAAAAAGAAATATCAAAATATATCAATTTGTTGTAGAGTTATTAGTTTGAAGTAAAAACCTACATTTTTACCAATTATTTATAAACAAATGGAATTATTTAACAATAAACAAATAAAACTATTTGATCTCTAAAAGCGTAAAGAAATCAAATGTACAAGGGAAAACAAAATTTACTCAAAATTCTAGAATTTATTTTCTCAGGAAGACAGCTACCTTAACCTCCAGTGCCTTCCCAGCTTTTCTGAATGGATGATCTTGGCTCAGTAGGTCAGCTTGCTAGGTCGGGTTGGTAGGTCAGTATATTAGTTTTGAGTATTACAGAACGAGGGGGGGGGGTAACTATTTAACTATGAACATATATCGCTGAGGTAAAATAAATCCCTACAATGATCCACTGAAGCATTGAAATGTGAGAAAAATGTAGTGATAGGTTTATTTAACTTGCAGAGATACCTTTCCAGTAATATTCGAGAAGTAGATATACAGCATTGTTTTACCTAATCGAACCCTCCACTCTCTTGATGCCATGCATAATGAAAAATAATTACTAGAAAAGTTTGGTTTCCTAATTTTTGTAGGTAAAATGTTGAAACTAGTGATGCGTACTAAATGTGAAAAACCTTCAGGAACCCGATTTTACAAATAGTGCTGAAAATATCTTTATTTGAACACTCGCCCACTGAAGTTCGATTTCATGGCCCATAAGGTATAAAGATCCTCGTACTTACTTCCTTAGTCGAGCAATATCTCGCCATATGACCCAAAAGTAAGCATGTAGTACACACAACTTTTCAATTGAAACTAAATAAACCATGGAACCGAAATCATTTGAGTTCCAAGCGTTTCTAATACAACTATTGCCACATCGCCTTTAGTGGATACGTGGGGAGTTTCACACCTTTCTTTTGTGTCAGTATGTAATCGTTTATTTTATTTTATTTTACGTTAGTTAAAAAGTATATGGCGTGCTATGGGGGAAGTGAATTTTGTGCTCGTTTTCAAAATTCTGTGATCCCTACCCTAAGTCATATACCACTTGAATTTTGAATACAGAAAGAAAATGAGCGTTTTTGCGAGGATTGTTAACAAAATATTCTCTACGATGTAATAAAATTATTTTCAAAGGTAAATCAATGAATTTGGGCTCTTATTCCTCATCATGTCCTTCGTCAAGGAATAATACTTCCTGCTGCGACAACATAGAGAACGATAATTTAAATAACTATATTTTCCACTGAATTCTAGAAGACGTGCACAGATAATGAATTTACATTTATGTCAAGAAGAAAATCAAGGGGCCATCTCAGCATTTGCTCAAAAGATCAGGGAAACTGGACGAAAACCCTGAACGAGATGGCGATACGAGGTCTGCTGCTTTACGATATATAGGAAACTAAGTAAATGTAAGCCAGAGGTAAGTCTGCAAAAACTATTTTAGTCACTTCTGTCGCAAAACGATTTGTTGGAGCTCGGAGTATTGCAGACTTTGGCTCCACTCCGCCTCTGTTGCTAAACCACCTTACTCGAAATAGTATCTCTTCACAGTCTTAAGATATTAACCTTTTTTTAATTTTTTTTTAAAATTTATTACTTCTCGTTCGACAATAATGTCTTTCGAGGGTTTTGAGAATACAAAATATTACATAGCTTCTTAGGATATGGCCATCCTTAAGTCACGGTAGGTTTCTGAACTTCATTGAAGTTTTTATTTTTTAGATTATTGTTCTGTGATTAAAGATGGTATACTGGTGGAAAGGTACGAGGGGAAAGCCAAGTTAAGGAGGTCTAAGTTTATCTTTCGGGAATCTTGATATGATTCGCGGACTGCTATTGTTTCTTCCTAGGTTGAATCTTGCAGTGCAGGGAGCATTTGGTAGGTGGTTGAAGAAATTGCTGGCAAGATTTTTTATTGTCTCCTTAAATTCTGGTATGTTTAGTTCCCGTCGGATTTGTCGGTTGGGGATGAACCATGGCGCATTGAGAGTTATTCTCAGATATTTATTTTGGAGAACACTAAATTTGTTGATGGAGCTTGGTGCAGCACCACCCCATACTGGGCATGCGTAGGACATGGTTAGTAATATAACTGACTTAAAGATTAATAGTCTGCATTCTAACCTCAGGGGTGAACGGCGATTTATAATATGTGATAAATTGGAAATTTTAATTTTTGTTTTGTCATTGACATGAAGTTTCCAGGTGAGTCTTTTATCGAAGAGTACCCCGAGGTATTTTATAGGGGAGGTTGACCAAGGGATTTTTGTTCCTTGGATTATAATTTCTGGAGGATTTTTGGGGTGGCGGAGAGAGAAGATTTTGCAGATACTCTTATGTGGATTAATTCTAACTCTCCAATTCTGAGTCCATTCTACATAGTTATTCACGCACTCTTGTAGGTGATCCTTTGCTACTAAAATATCGGGGTTTGTAGCGTAAATTGCTACATCATCTGCTAAATTAGCTAAATTAGCGTCACCTTCAGATGGAATGTCGTGGCAGTAAATATTAAATAACGTGGGAGAGAGAGCTGATCCTTGAGGAACACCTGCGTTGATTTGGAATGTTCTTGAAGATATTAACCGATATTATTTATAATGTTAAGACGAATTATTATTCTGTTTATAATCAGATGTCATAAATACTATATACATGAATATTATAAAAGTATTATATACTGCTACATAATATAGAAAATGCTTCCTTGAAATCAAAAGGTGAAGTTCTTTACAACAACGGAACAACTCAATTTGATTGCAAATAACTGAATCAAGAAAAATATCAAACGTTAATAAACATTCAAATAATCTAAAGAGTTTCCTTATTTACAGGTGCAAATAAAGTATTGCTCATTGCACATGAAAGCTTCCATATGTTTTATGTAACCTTGAATCTTTCAGTATGCAAATGCTAGCTATGAAAACATATCGTTTAGCCTAAGGTTGCATAATGAGGTGTATCATTTCTGAGTGAGATTGCTGATCATGAAGTTTTAAGTCGTGGTTGAGGAATTTTCAAACACTGTAGAACAATGTCAGAACTGTAATAATTTTGATAATTCTAATATTTCAAAAAATATTGATGCAATACAATTAGTTTGAATATCTTACAATGATATTCTTTCAGTTGAACTGTTATTCAAAAACCAAACACAAACAAAAATGTAGTCATGTGAAAATGTGTAAGGAAAGAGTTTCCAAATAGTCACTGAATTATTCTTTTTGTGAAAGTTAGCGACCACATGTGTGAACTTCCATCAGCATACATTAAGGACTGCCCTTTGGGGTGTTTTTAACTACATAAAAATAGTATTTTGTGATTTTCCTGGAATATGTCCATAGTAAACATTGTGAAAAGCATACATGCACAGTAAACATTGTAAAAGTAATAGTGTATAGCAATACAGAGTGTGCGTAGTAAACATTTCTAAATATTAAAAATTTCTGCTCCTTTCCATATTAATATAAATGAAAGAGTATATCAAGAAGAAACTTGATACTTAGTCCTTCCTTTTAAGGATACAAGGGCAACTGATTAAAATTGGTAGTAATTAAACACGCATTACTCCTAATAGAGGAGTCTTCACTAATAAACGGGCGCTGATACGTGTTATTTTCCTCTTGAAACAAGGGATTGTGTGAACATCCTTGAACAGGCGTACTGCAAGCCTCGGCGAAACATTCTTGAGATTAAACGGCCATGTATATTTGTGATACGTGACAATTTTACTATTACTGATAATACAAGCGTCTATGGCTATAATGTGGCGTGTTTTACTGTCGTGGATAAAAACATTTTGGCGCCTTTTTTACAGAATAGAAACTTCGATATGTAACGTCTGTGCACGCCTTCTACAGTTAAACGCAAGACGGTAGGAATTGTCATATATCCGAACGTGTACAATTTCTTTTCGCGGGAAAGAGGTATGATCAGGTCATAGAATTCTTCAACTTGGGATTCTTGTCGAATTCTTGTCTTCGTTCGAAGAGCGCGAAGATGCTAGGAACATCTGTAGAACAACATCCGCGAGAACAACTTTTGAGGATCCCGAAGTTGTTCTCTACGAGAGTAACTTCGCTGTCGAAAATTCCTTGACTGGGAATGAGACATCAAGGTACCAATTCAAGAGCTGGTTTCCAAAGTGACGTAAAAACATTTCGTTTTGTTACTAATTTTACTTATTATTTACCTATTTTTACTAATTAATATTTTCTGAAAACACTTCTCCAATATGCTGCCAAATATTGTATTAAAACGACGCATTTCCTTTGTTAATATAAAAAGCCGTTGAATCTATTCTTGAACTGTCGAATTGAATTAGAATTATTTTGAAGAATTATATTTCTTGGAAATACGTAACTTTGGAAATTAGCTCTCGGTTATTCGGAGGAATAAATTCAAACTTGAAAAATAAAACTTTAATTACTCTTATGTTGCAATTACACTTTGTTCTATTTCACTATAAAAATATAAAAGAAAACAGATAAAAATGTTAACATTTAGTGTAAATGAATATCATTCAGTAACTTTTCTTCCACCTTTTCGGTGACGAAATGCATTATGCACAATTTTCTTTCTTTACTATAATACAGGCAAAACTTTAGGCTACCTTGCATTAGTAGCTTTAACTCAACACATACAGTCGAACATCGGTATTAATAGGCCCCGGTTTTCGTAGAATTCGAATTTCGAACACTCACCGTTTTTTTTTCTATTTTTTTCATATTCTGTATACCCGCTGGATTTTCGTTTTGATGAAAACTGTATCAACCTCCCCTGCCTGTTTACCAGACTCTGCGACTCCTAAAATCGAATGACCTAACCAAGCACCCCACGCCGTCGTGGCATAGTCGGTCTTTGATTCCCGATTAATGCGTACAATATTTCGCGTTCATCCTAAACATTTCGTAATAGTTCATTGGGCATTGTGCTAATTTTTTTGTTAGAGCGACAGCTAAATTAGACACCAAAGGACTAAAAACAGCTTCAAACCACAGCTTCTTGATGGCAAGAAGAAAGCAATAGAATGTAATAGAACGTAAAGTACTCACAGCAAAGAACAAAACAGGAGAATAAAATGTAATTTTTGTGAATATTTTTTGTGGGCCTGGAACGGATTGATTTGATTTACAGTATTTCGCATGGGAAACATAGCTTCAGTATTCGTGAGAGATTTTCGAACAGACTAATTATAAAACCTGCGATTCCACTGTACTGATGAAAGTTATACAATTATTATTGAAACTGTAATTTAGTTCTGTAAGTTAAATTATAACACACGTTGTGTAACCTGATACGTAATAAAAATTGGCGATTATTTTTAAATGAATGTTGTTCCATTCAATTTTATAAAACTCTGTAGTAGTGAGAATATTTAATACGTTGTTTCGCTTTCTCCATTATTAAAATAATATTATTAAACTGAACACGATTGAAAATTTAATTATAACTTAAGTTTCAAGAATGACACTCTGAATACATATTTTATGAAGGGAATAAAAATATCATTCTGATGTGTTGGGCGATGAATTGAGGTGCTTTAGTGGAAGGAACGTTGTTGTAGCCCTCCATCTTCGTAGCTCTGAGTCAAAGTGCTGCGGATCCAGTGCTTGTAATAAGCCACGTCGGTGTACACACCGGGGTAGTTAGGTTGAGCGCAATCCTCGCCCCAAGAGACGATGCCCGTTAGCTGTCCCTTGCACACCAACGGGCCACCGGAATCACCCTGTAAAGGAACCGGATGTAACATGATATATTGTTCTGGTGGGTGTTTCAATTAACTCCCAACGTTATACCTATGGAATTGTCGAAGTAAACATATTATGTGCTTTATGAAGTCCCAGTAAAGCTTCAGTAACTGTGAAACTTCTAAGATCCGGAGGGAATAGTGGAATAATTACGATAGAACACGAATTGAATTCATTGACACAATTTCATGACTAAAAAAAATTCAAAATTAAAAATAGTACATGCTAAAAATGGGCTTGAAAATGTTCTTAATTTAAAAATTCGTTTCTGTAACAAGCCCTTTTATATGCTCTTTTAAGGGCAAAAGTATCTTCTAAGTCGGTGAACGACAGTTTAAAATACTGATTCTGATTTCAAAGGATCAAAACATTCCTCAAAGCACTAGAGTCCGAATTGACAGAGATTCGCCGTCAGTAAAATGGAATCTGTGAGACAATTGCTGTCTGTCATCTTAGCAGGATAATTTTTGATAGCTGGGTAATGTAAAATGTCTTATATTTTATTGCTTCATACTTTATAGTCGTAATTCACAAGGACATCTAGGACATCCTCTTCAGATAGTAAAAGAACTTTATATAGTGTAACAACTATAAGTTATAAATTACAAATGACGATTAAGATCTACTGGAGAAAGACATTTTATTCACTCTTTCCTCTCGTTGATAAAGTTTCTCTTTATTATTGAATAATACTCATAAATTACTATTATTGCGAAGCGTTTACTACCTTGCAAGCGTCCTTTACTCCAGCAATGTAACCAGCGCAGAGCATTCCGGGAATGAAGTAGCCCTTTGGAGGGTAATCTTGGTAGAGCTCGCGGCATATTTCGTAGTCCAGTAAGGGAAGGTCCAGTACTTGCAAAACATCAGGATACGGTTGTGGAGACTGCGAGAACGTGCTGATAAATTATGACTAAAATATGAATTATTTTAGAACATGTGAACAGAAGATCTATATCAATACCCCATATGCACTCAATACAACGAAGTGGATCGCAATCATTAGGTATAGCTGCAGCATAGGTGCAGGACAATTTTTATTTGCGAAAATAAAAAATTAAAAATCACATAGGCAAACATATTTCTAATGTACTCGTATAAATCAAATCTGTAATAATTTCTATGCGAATTTCTTGTCAAAATAACTGCAAATCTATGAATTTCAAAGGACTGCTATGCCCAAAAAATAAGATTGTCATACGTGATAAGGTTTGGCCATTGTGAAATACGTGCCTCGAGCTAATTATATTAAAAATTTAATTTTGACACATTTTAATGTAAAAAGCTCTTGATTATTGTAAATCTTTTTTTGTTTTAACTCATAATTATTTTTAAATGAAAAATTACATTTTTGCGATGATCAGTTGGTTACAAGGTACCATTTTGCAATGAGATGGCAGAATCGTAAGCATACTCACCGTGCGTGTAGTTCCCCAACCGGTGACTGTGCAATCCGCAGGCTCCTGCAGCTGTTGCTCCTGCATAGTGATGGAGCTTATGTAGCGGCTGTCTAGAGGGAATCCAGGAGACACCTGAGGAGGTAAATTATTTTTCAATGTTTGATATTTTAAAAGATAATAAAAACTAACGGCCCTTATCCCTTATCGAAACCAATGAAAACGATTAGACTCCCTAATCCTATAAAAAGGAGTTGACCAATGCAATCCTACGAATGGTCAGGACACATTGCGTACTTTGGAAGTGATATATGACATATTTGTGACTGATTTATTCAGGTTGAGTGAATTAAGTCGTAATACCTATTTTATCTTCTGCACCGCGAATGGTAGGAAAACGTCGTTTGTTCAGTCGATGCTTAAACAGGGGCTATCTCAATACACCATATTTCATCCTTCCCTATTTTTTATTATAAAGATACAGGATCAACTTTCATATTTTAAATTAAAAAATATACTAAATTTTGACTTCTCAGAAACTGCTTCAAAATGCCATTTCAAACATGAGTATACATGTGTATTTCTTTGTATTTAAGTGAATAGTTTTGTGTAAATAGCTGTTTTGCCACAATTTTCCTTTGTTGTCGCCATTTTGTAATCGGCTTGTTCCTTGTTTCTGAGGAAAGGGAAACTTCCCCAGTTCGTCCATAAATGCACTCTGTCGCTCGAGAAGAGATTTACATCGGGTTTTGTTAGTTGAAGAGAGCTGGTTGTGTTCTTACTATTTCGATTTAGGAAATAACCCACGTTGTCCTTGTCCGAGAGACGCTCGGGATGGCGACAAATAGTCTATTGGAAATGTATAAATTCTGTGAAAAATATTGTTTATGAGTAATACCGCACGATACGCGGTATTTCATCGCAGCGTGGGGTGTTATTTCCAGTGACACCCACTCGCTTATTAACGTATTGCGCGAGCAGCCACTGCGAATATTTATTGGACACATACGCAAGTAAATTACGAAAAAAAATGTAGTTAAGTAATTAATTATTTTTTTAATTAATTGTTCAAGGAAAGGAAGATAAAGCAATATTTTTATTGTTTTCTTTCGTAATTGTTCTGGTCTTGTATTATATTTGCTGTTCAAGGAAGTGAAGATAAAGCAATATTTTTATTGTTTTCTTTTGTAATTGTTTTGGTCTTGTTTAAGGAAATGAAGCATAAAGCAATTATTTTCCTTTCCCGTTATCGCTTAGGCAGCAGAGAGAAAGTTTTGTAATGATGCTCGAAAAAACGGCGAACTTTCGACAGAAAAACTATTATCTAATCTTCTAACACGTAATGTAACCAGAATCCATGTTTTGTGGGTCCTTGATACTGAAAAATTGAATGACGGCAAACCGTCCGTCCATGCACAACGCTAGCGGTTAAACCGTTCAGTCGATTTTTTTCAAAACTGATATTTCTCCATTGATCTGGTTGATGTCCCGGCACCTCGAATTTTAATTTTGTGGGGTACTTTACATGAACCCCATGAGTCATTTTCAAAAGTTAAAAAAAATAGCTCCATGTCCTTTGAAAATTACAAAAATTGAAAACTGTTTCGGAGACTGGTAGTATTAGATAGTGATTAAAGCAATTCCTTTTATACGATTTGTTTATTAACCTGATTAATGACTTATCTATGAATTCAAATTTTTGTCGTGGTGACGTTGATCATCTTAAGGGGTTTACGCCAGACTTTGAGCGTCTCCGAGCAAGGACAGCGTCGTATCTTGCCTGAAACGAAGTAGTAAGCACAAAACCAGATGTTAGTCTCTTCTCGAGTGACTGAACGCATTTATCTGAAGGATAGACTGTCGACGCTGCTTTTCAGTGGAAACAGGAAAAAGGCCGAATGACAAATAACGGAATCAATGGGAAATTGGCAAAAACTGGCACAAATTAACTGTTTTTGCCAGTTCCCAATTGATTATAAAAAACATTCGCTTAAATTACAAGATATTTAAAATGGTATTTTTAAGCCATTTCTGACAAGCTAAAATTTAGAATATGCTTCCATTTACAATCTTGGCATCCTCCTATCTTAAACGGTTCAGAAGATAAGGTGGAACTTAACTCATCCTGTATAAACGGCGTATGACATAGAAATAAAAAAAGTCTACAGTTGCACATAATATATGATATATTTTTCCTGCACCTCTCGCACATTTTCCAAGTTTCCGACAAGGTTTTTAAGTAAAACAGTCTCTAGTCTCTGCAACACATTACTTCCAACACATGTTAGTTGTTGTTTTTGTTGTTGTTTTGTTTTTTAATACCTTTAAATCCAATTTGACTCATTTCCATAGGCTCTTTTTCACTTGACAATTTATACGGAACATTCTTGATCTCTTCAGGAAATCATTTATATAATTAATAAATGAAATGAGCTGTATACGTGTATTTTAATTCATTTAAGTTATGATTTCGGTCTTTGTTTTATATTCTTGGAAATCAAATACCTAGAGAACACTGGTATTTTTATTCATAGTATTGGTTATTTTATTCATATAATAGTTATTGGCGTTATCAAGGCAATTAACAGCCAATATCCAATCGAGTCTGCTATTTCTTTTATCTGCCGCTTGTCGTTCAATACTTTTTGTAATCATACATGTAAGAAAGAAAATATATAAATATGAAATTCAATTTCTTTATATAAGTATACTCAAACCCATCTTTAGCTACATCTCATTCGTTTCGATAGTTGTTAACGAATGTCGGACTGTTAAATCATTAACGGACATCGGGGCTTAAGAAAGGCTTTTCGTTCCTCTTTTTACGTTAAGTCCATACGAGTAACAGTACAGTATTACGACAATGTTATCAACCTCTCCAACAAAACAATTAACCCATCTTAATTCTACAACTTACAACGAAGAAGTAAATATAGAGAAGTTTCTTGTATCATGATTTCTGGTAGTATTAGGAAAATCTGGGAGATCCAAAGCCATAGGTTATGATGAGTCCTTTTTCAACGTTTGGCCAAGTACAAAACGTGCAATAAAAAAGTTCATAAGTGTTCTAGTGGACTTTAGCAGTAAAAACGGTGCTAACCAAACCACACAAAATCGTTTTTCAAAAAGTAGCAAGCACACTGCTCAAAAACAACAAATAAAATACTCTTATAACACTACAATAAATGAAGTATTTTACAAAAACAGTTTTTACGAATACTCCAATAACACAGTATGATACACAATACAACAATTCATTACAAATCAAATCTGTAATGGTGGGTGGCTTCTTCGTGGAGCGTTGTTGTATGGCGTCTGTTATGTCGTAAGCAGCAACGAACTGAGTGTGAAATGTCAGTGGGTATGCGCAATATGAGAATAGGTGGAATAACATAATCAAATATTTGCGTTTTTCTGTCAAATAGAAACTGTTTCATTGCTTTTGGATTTTCCCGAAGTTCATAGTTTTCTCTCGAAACCATAGTTGTATGGCCGAAGGTTGTCTAGTTTCCTTTCGATTTCTGCGCGCACTGTTTTAATAATATAGATGATAATGAAAATAAAATGATTAACAGCTATGCAAGTTTCGTATCGATTATTGGCTATAATTCTTTTGTGAAAACAAACAGTACAGATACGCATAACGATGTATCAGGCTTTGTCTGCCGGTCGCAGAATTTTTTAAATTGTTACAGACGCCCTAAATAGCGCCCATACTGCAGAATGTTAAATTGAGGTTCAAATTGGGAACCTTCATGATAACACTTTTTTTCTGAATTTGAGAATTGTTATATTAGCTTTTATTATTTTACATTACATTTCATTTCCTATTACTACACTATATCATCGGTGGATAGCAAAAGTGACATATCTAAAGTATTTTATTTGGCAGGGGAACGGTTTTAATTTGAAAAGACATTTATTTTGCGGACAAAGATCGTTTTACATTGCATACCGACTGTCTTAGGAAGTATGTTTTTAAAATTTTACTCGTAAAAAATACTATTTCCTAATCATTCTTACCGCCTTTTTTAATTTTAAATTTTCTCGTACACAGGGCATCAATTGATGTCAGTACAGTGCCTCTGACCTGGAAGTCCTGGGTTCGAGTCCTGACTGTGACACTAGCTAGGTCCAATTCACCCACTATCTGGAGGAGAATTCTCCAGGCCGACTGCACTGATCGATAGTTTTCTGGAGTTTCTCCGACCAACATCAGGCGAATGCCAGAGCAGTACCCCAACACGCACGAACCACGAACTGCGCACGATCTTTCCTTCCTCTTCTTAGCCTTAGCCTTTCCTCTTACTCACTTACATGCAGTACACTACCACACATGCCGGTAGTTCTGTCGAGAGCTTAAAGGTTGTCGCGTATGGGGCGTTGCCCCGCTGGTGGGAAATACTGGTTAGCGAAAAAAACCGCAACCCGACGTAGGCCTGGGATCTCTCCATCCAGCGGGAGATGATCATCGCCACCTCCAGCGATAAAAAAGCATGCACTACACTTACTCAGCAATCAATCAATCAATCAATCTAAACATTCTTGTTTATCTTCTTTTGAGAGTGCATACCTTTGAGGATCCTTTTTAGGTGGTAGAAAAATTTCTATCAACTATTTCGCGCAAACTACACTATGATTATTAAAATGAATCACTTCGACGGTAAGCGCATAAGATAAAACACAGAACAAAAGGAGATAATACTCATTCTTGGTGTAGAACTGTTTCGCTGTCTTCGTAAATACCATACTCTGTTATTGCAATATTTTTTAAGATTGTTTTTGTTAAATTATTAATTTATTCCACGCTTACTCCAGAGTATATTATTTGTTGTTCTTGAACAGTCAGCGTAGTACGATTTTTAAAATCCATTTTGTGTGGGTTTGTTCAGCATTTTCGTTGCTGCATGCATTTAGTGTGATTGATTTTTATGTAGGTGGTTTCATTTAATTTGTATTGATCTCACGACAATATACTACATACTATGAATCGTAACATAAAATGCAATAGCATTAAGACTTTCTTACAATATTGATTTAAGCTGTTAATGGATTTATGTATCTGTCGATATTTTTACGTAATTAAAGGTAATCATATTGAAATAAATGCGTTTAGAGCATTTGAATTATTTCCAACATTTTTTAAAACTTTTATGGTTTCTTAAAAAATATACAAAACCAGTTTCTTAAGAACACTCTTACCCTTAGTAGAGCAATGTCGTTGAAGTAGAACTCGTCAATGTATTCTTCGTGGAGATAAACTTGTTCTACGGTCAGATTGACTCGATTGGGGTCCGTTGGCACGGAAATATCTCGCGTTCCTGCCACGACCACCAGCATGGAAGGGAACTTCCTGGAAAGAGAATAGCAAACATACAGGAAATCATCAAAAATTACTTCTAAAGTAACTTTTCTCCTTGTTCCCCTCGTTTGTCAACTACATGCACCGAATATTAACATTTTAACGTTTGATGTTATTCGCCAAGCCTACACTTACATTGCACACCCATTTACTATCAAAAACACAGTAGAGAAAAGTACTATCTTACTCGTATATGATTATGCAGTGACCAGCTGTTAGCACGTGATATTCATCAATGATACTGGCGCCACAGATATGACTGGATCCATCTCCCCAGTAAGCCGTCCTCTGGAGGGATACCTGAGAACAAACTCGTATATTAGCACTCCTGATTTTGCACAATTTGAAAATAACATATGTACCTCATATTTTTGGAATTCTGACTTCAGACTTTTTTACAGAAGGATGTAATCAAGAATTCAAGAATGCACATTTCACTTCGACATAGACAAACAAGATTCTCACTTGAAGAATATTTTAAAAGTGTGTGTACACCTGTAGTAGTAGTAGTAGTAGTAGTAGTAGTAGTAGTAGTAGTAGTAGTAGTAGTAGTAGTAGTAGCAGCAGCAGTTATAGTAGTAATGACGGTAGGGCTTGGCTGGAAAATAATATATTTCTTATTCAACTAACAAATAAAATGTATCTGTAACTAACGAGCAAAATTGACATTATTTTAACCTCCGAAAATTGAACAAGAAATGCGTAAAATCTAACGACAACTCCTGGATTTCTTGTAAAGTAGATACGTGACATCATACTGTTAGGTTTACACATGGTTTTGACGGGATAGTCTTCACATTTTGAATACTTAGATAAAAAGTGCATTACTTGATGGTATAACATTGATTTTTTTCTAATTATCTGAACCAATAATAATTTTATTAAAATCAAATACCTGATAAGGAAATTCTGCATCCCCAACGTCACGCCCATTGATAATAATTCTACCATTAGATGGAAAAACTGAAAAAAATTAAAAAGTTAGGTTTTTCTTTTTAACATACAACACAATTCGACAGATTTCCATTCGTTTTCTGTTCTCGTATTTTTAATATCAAATATCTTATTTCATACAAGCTTTATTACTTGATACATGCTTGTAATCAATTTAATTTACAAAAAGTTTTTTTCTAATAATCAGTAGGATACATATTTCTTTTTGAAAAATTGCACGTGTTTAGCTAATGATTGATAATTTAAATTAATGTTTGGAATGCTATCGTTGTCGCAAACTACGTAATAAGCTATGTAAATAACAATGTCTTATATTGTGTAGTACCATCAGGATAATATTTTAAATTTATAAATTGATTATATTTACTAAAACTGCAGAAATACTCGTTATTAAAGGTACACTGTACTTTTTAGAATACCCTCATTGCGAAAGATTCAAAATCCTTACCGTTTTCTACCTTTTTTTCTAAAATCACTTACCTGGTTGTCCATATATTGCGTTAAAAAGAAATACTATAGATGTCACAAGTTTAAGAAGCATTGTTATGAACACTGAAAATACGAGGATATAGAAATACTAAAATAATTTCCTTACAGTCTACTTCCTACTAATACTAAATCAGAAGCTTCTTTCTTTATATACGGAAAGACAAAGATAAGCGTACATACGTAAGCAGATCGCCGAAAGTAATTAACATGGTAGGTGGCAGTATCTTATCTTCATCACAAATTTATTTTCCCCGCGTACCTTTAGAACGTCTAGTGGTCCACTTGCTTATATCTCTACTCAATGGCTGGAAAATTTCATTGGCGACACATTCAACTCTTCGTTCTGGACTTTCTTAACTTCCTGTGGAGATTCCAAATGTACCTCACTATCTATTTATTTATTTGTAAAACCATCACAATTTCCTGCTTTTAAATAGATTTTTCATTTGCACCTTACGTCGAAGAAGGTACACCTTTACTATTTCCTCCTTGTTGCAAGTCCCACAAGATCAAGGTATCAGAAAGCATTTATGCCACTGACATAAAACAATCTTGAGAAACAATGTGAGAGTTATTGAGACAATCTGTTTAATAAAATATAATTATGTTAACTTCTGTTAGTACTTATATTAAGTGATAAATCACAACCGTTGTAAAACACTCAATGCATCCAATAAAATATTAAATAATATTTCCGTTTCGGTCTAGAAGTGTGGCCATCATCAGGATTAATGCAAAAACCTTTTGATTCACATAATGCAAATTATAGTAATGTATGATAAAACACGTTTACGTTAGCTAGAAATCATGTTGACTCTGTCAACAACAAACAAATTATTTACGTTAACTAGACAGCTTGTTGACTGTCAACAGCAATGAAGTTGTTTACGTTTGCTACACGTCTTGTTGACTCTGTTATCTTGACACTGTCAAGTAGAGGTCTAGCTAACGTAAAAGAATTAATTTTTATATATTATTATAATTTAATTATTTAATAATGCATTGGATATATTGAGCCTGTTTTAATGGTTCCGATTTGCCACTCAATACAATCTGATTATTTTTTCGAGAATTAATTATATTCTGAAAATTGTTAAACCAATACTTCGTAAGATTCATTACGTTTCTATTCATCTAACTTTGTGATAAACCATTTTACAAGAATCATCATCATTTGAGACCATTTGTTTTGACTGAATTTACTCACCTTTAAATGTGAAATTTCTGGACTTTGCAAAGTTCGTCTCACTACGCGAAACTTGCGACAAATACCAGTTATCGGTTTAGTGGCTATTAGCTTAGTTACTGTTGCATGAGACTACTAATCTAAATCGTGGATTCACACCTTTTGTGAGGTGAAACATCGACTATGTGCATGTCAGCGAAGACATAACATGTAAGAAAGATCCTTGGAACACCACTGGGCCTGTTTCGGCAAAACTAATCATCTGTTAAACCAGAAGTGTTTGCACAAAATTTAATTTGGCTATAATGAAGGCAGTATGTGCAGAAATAAGAGACGTCGTTATCTAGCGATCAAATAAAACGTCTAAATTGGCAAGAATGTCACCCTTAGAAAAGTCTTCCCAAACCATTCAATGAACAACGTGATCTGGAACATTTCCACGAACGGAAAGCAGATTTCAACAGAAATGCAAACGTGCCTTGGCGGAGAATCCTTCATAGCGGATCAAAACTTGGTTACTTAATTGACTTCCGTTTCCATCATTTGACATAAGCGATTTCAGTTTGAAGGGTGATGGATATTTATTATTTTAAGTGTTACGTTATAAGTGGTAAGGAACTGCATATGTCCTTTTGGAGGAGACAAGAGGTGGGGAGGTGAGGAAAGATCCAGAGGGAGTAAAAAATCAATCTAAGATGAAGTATTTTTCTCAGTGTACTAAGGAAACTTATCATGAAAAAATATATCAAGGAACATTCAATGGAAATTACGGTCACAGCTCTAAAATAACTTTATTATATTTATTTTAGCCATTATAATTACAATACAATATGAAATTTAAAGATTTATAAATGCATCAGTATAATTCCTTATTTAATAATCGAGTAATATGCGTCGGTCCATCTGTTCATTATTTTTGGTTAGGCCATTTCCGGTCCAACAACGAGAAAAGTGAGGTATCTTTGGACGCGTCTCAGCCTCCTGATGGGGAACTGATAATTTGTTGAGGTCCCATTTAGAAAATCCTAAGAATATTTTCTAAAACAACTTGTTTTTTTAAATTTTTAAACAATTACAAAAGGCGTTTTGGGTGACTTATGTCATCTACAGAGGTGATCAGTAACTTTTTCGGTTCCTCTCGACAACACAAATCGATTGGCATAATTCTTAGCCAGTTACCTCTAGGTTAGTCTTCAAAAACATCTAGAAAAACGCAATGTATTGTGGATGTACATGCACTTATGAGTACTTACGTGAATTACTATTCTCTTTCCGGTATTTACATGAATCTTTACGAACTGATTCATCAATTGACGATAATTAAACCTAATTGTGTAATAAAACAAAAAATATTAAACAATTATTGTTATCAATACTTTTACAAGAAACTTTCTATGCCCTAACATGTACGAGCCGGGGAAATGTAAAATATTTAAAATTTATTTTTATTATGTGCTTGCAAAACACTTAATAAACATGAAAATCTCTGCCAGAGGCTCCATTTTAAGCTGGTAAAATAATATTCCAACCAAATGAATATTATATTTCTTAAATTTTCTTAGCCTCCCTAATGTCGAGTAGATATTACTTCATTTTACATTTGAACTAATGAATTGATTTAAAGTTCATAATATCGTAAAAATATATGGGTTGTCCAAGAATTAGATATGAAGCTTTTGTTGGTGTGCTGTCGTTTTTAAAATTTGAAGAACATTATTCTGTGGTGATTTTGGATACATATCTTTGTTGTTTTAAATATGCATTCTCCCTTGAGTAAGTCCTTGATGACAAATAAGACCATTGAATCTTGAATGAAGAGACAGGGCATTGTTAGAGTTGTAACCTGAATCAAGAATTACATGCAGAAATGTCAGTGGAATTCGGTATTTCGAGAAAAAATCGTTTTCTTGTAGTATTTGCAGTGACATGCGATCAGAGCGTTGCACCAGAACCAAAGAGAGAAATTTCTGAGTACAAGAGTTAAGAAATAGAGATGAGACGGATGTTCCTTGCAAAAACAAGGTCGTTCCGATAGTTATGAGAGATCTGAGACTTCTTTCACAAAATTCATCGAACAACGTATCCAAACCCACAGGTCAGTCGAAAGAATGAGAAATGCAAGACATCGCGTAACAGAAGTCGAAAGAATCAGAAATGCAAGACATACGCGAAACCGAATTTTTCCTAGTGTCACTAGTCACTAGTTTGTTACAATGTTTGTAACAATTACGTCTGCTAAGTAGTTATGTGGTTGCAACGGTAGATGGCAATTGCAAAGCGCAAAACATATTCCTAATTAATTGTTGAAACTTATAACTGTGGCTAGGTAATGAAATGCATTATTATTTATTCTAACAGAATACGCATGAATCTTTATACACATTTATTGCAAAATTTAATTTCTCCAGTTGCTCCATTTTCATCCCATGAACGACTTATTTGCGAATACATGAAAAAATCGAGAAACTTAAAATTGTAAAGTAGTATATTATTCTTGAGGAATTTTGGAATATATAAAGTTCCTTAATATGCTATTTAACAGAAACTTGTATTTGCTGAATGTGTTTTTTATTCCTTATATCACCGATACTTACAAGTATTCAAATTTAAGGAATACTTATTTATCATAAAAGACAGTAAAAAACTGTCTTTATGGAGGAAGTACAATCTGTGAACATTTTTGCCTAAGCTCCAAAACCCCTTCGACTCTTTTACTATACGAAGTTTAATTTTAAATGAAGGTAGTTGTTTATTTGCAAGATACAAGGATACAATGTCTAACACATCATATGGTTTCATTCACTTTAAATCCTCAAACACAATAACTATACACAATAAGAAGCTTTAACAAACAAAATAAGGTAAACAATAAGGGATTTCTTGCAGTAAGTCGCTCTTGCCGTAGGATGTCAAGGGTTTTTATGCCGTCGAAACATGGCGCCAGAAGCGCAGGTCGACGACCGTCAGTGGCAAGCCACCTAACCAGTTTCAGCTAGGTGAGGCGAGCAGCTTTGCCCGCCGGTGGTAGCGCACGTCGTATGCTGCTAAACCCGGGCACACACCGGAGGTGCCGGCGACTGTAGCCTTTCGGGCGGCGCCTACAGTGCTCAGATCTCGGATGGACAGGTTTCCGTCCTCGTCAGTTCCTCTCGTCGAGAACCCGGAATACACGACCGGGTGCAGGTCACGCCGCGGACTGTGGCCCGTCCGCCGGAGCAAGTTGGTGACTTAGCGAGATGGCCGGCTCCACTGCCGGCCTCCGTGTTTTAATCCCCGCCGCCCGGTGAAGGGAAGGGGAGGAGCTGCGCCCCTCAACTAGCAGACCGATGGACCGTTACCCCAAGATCGCTGCTGATTGGGGGGTTACCACAGTAGCTAAAAGCGTTTTTGGCAGTTTATAACAATAAACATTCGTTCACATGAGCTACAGATAATAGGATTGTCAGTGATAAAAAAATTAACTAAATTAGATATAATGATGACAAACATTAGAAGTGGATAAAAATAAATTATGGATGTGGTCTTAATAGTTTGCGGGGGAATAAAATAAATGAAATGAACATACTATGTAAAGGAATTTATCGTCAGTACAAAAAGTCATTTTGCAGGAGAAAGTTCTTTTGCTGAACGGAGACGCTTACTCCCGACCAAACACTCCCTCCGTGATAAAGCAATGGACTTGTAAAGAGTCTTTGTGAAATATTTACTGGTAAATTTTAAATGCAATGACAATATCAGGTAACTAGACTAATCGAAATGATTGTTTGCGCTAAAAAGCACAACTAGGGTAAGTATAATATAAAATACAAGTTAAAAATGTGTGGGAAGACAAATTTTATTTCATTTCGTTACCTAATTTTTTAGTTATAAAACAACCTGTAATATAATATTTTTTCAGTTATAAAAAATAATCCTTTTAGTATTTATTCAAATAATATTGCAACTATGCAGTGCTGTATGTACTTCTATATGGTTTTCAAAACGGTGCTCGTCCTCATCTTTTCTTCCACCGTTTTCTTTAGAGGAAAGATCGTTGTTGCAGCTCTCCATCTTCGTAGCTCTGAGTCAAAGTGCTGCGGATCCAGTGCTTGTAATAAGCCACGTCGGTGTACACTCCAGGGTAGTTAGGGACGGCGCAGCTCTCGCCCCACGACACGATGCCCGTGAGCTGCCCCTTGCACACCAGCGGGCCACCGGAGTCGTACTGCAGATTAACAGATACCAATGAAATCAATGGTCGTAATTAAAAAATATGGGGTAGATATTTACATTTCCAGTGCTTTAGCCCTTCAGAAGTCGCATCCCCACTCTTCTTCTTAATTTTACTAACAATTATTGCCATTTTGCAATTTATTCGTCGTGATATTCAGTTTCCGTGAATAAATGTTAATTTTTAAAATCTAAAGTGTTTAACAGCAATTTAATTGTTTCAACTACAATATACTAATCTACTGTAAGTATGATCATACATAACGAACTTTGCTTACGGTAACTACTATAACATGTTATTTTTTATTTATGTGTGAAAACCTACACAGTAACACTTATTTTTATTAAGTTGAATTGTCACTATCCTTTTATTGATCATAAGCGTGATAAATAATTCAGTTTTATGGAATATCACGGACGAATCCCGTCGTGCATGGGGAATGTAGGGGCTCCCAGTCACACAAAATGCATTATATTTTAAGCGCAATAACGCGTACAACAGGGTTTATTTTCTGGGTGAGAAGGTAAACATGCTGTTGAAAGCTACGGTAAATTCCAGAAGAGTAAAACAATACTGTTTTATTTGGCAATTATCACAAATGGTCTGGGAGGCTTGGAGTTCCCAAGCGGCCATTTAAGACTTACGGAATTGTTTGGGATACAAACGCTCGGTAGCTACAGTATATACTTCAGTTTTCAACTTCGTACCAATATGAACAAAAATATTAAGCATGAGCTCACATTAATAATACAAATAAACGTGAGTGGATTTCTTTTGTGAATGATGTTTTGAAAATTTCTCCTTGTATTGAACTATTGCACAAACGTAAACATGCCCACACTTTACATTCAATTACAAAAATATTATAATTATTAACATATCAACTTAAATTTGTCAGTTTATAATTCAGCTGTGGGGTCTTAGAACTTCAAAACTAAATATATTCAATTTTTTATTATGTCATTTACTCGGCACACCAGCGGAATTTCCTGCCACGACACTTCCGCTGGGAGGCACTGCGTAAATGAAATGAAATATTCTTATAAATACTATAATAATTTATTTGCAGTCGTCATTAAGACAATTTTCAGGTACAATAATGACAAATTGTACTAATTGTAATTTTATTGAAAGATACTTTCGACGTTTTGAGCGCAAATTGAATGTTCTTACCGTGCAAGCGTCTTTTACTCCAGCGATATATCCAGCACACAGCATTCCCTGAGTGAAGTAACCCTTTGGGGGGTAGTCTTCATACAGTTCATTGCACAACTCGTAATCCAGTAAGGGCAGATCCAATGCTTGCAAAATATCTGGGAACTCCCAAATAGGCTGTACACACAAATGAACACAATATAAATGCATCCTGTTATAACAATTATTCATCAATATTTATTACAATGAACCTAAGGATTTGTGAAAATGAGGCCTTTTACCTTGTAAAACTCAAGTAATATTAGTCAGTGGACAGGTTAGAGGGTGTAGTTAGATTTCTTTCTCCTATCAATCTGATGGTCACTCAGAATGTGGTTGTTATAAATTTATGTAGTGTATTATTGCGCCTTTGTCATGAATGGAAAAAGGAATTGTTTTTCTGTGTTTTAGTAGATCGAATGCAAAACTTGGGAACCGAGATATAACTTTTGTTATTTATCCAAATTATTTCATGTAAATACCCCTCAATATTCGTGTAACCCTCTTCACGACTCTCTCTAAGGCTTGCACCGACGCTCCCCGCCCTCATTTATCTCTCAGCCATTTACATCCTGGGGCATTTAACCCAGCCTAAACGCCGCAGGAGTCCTTAGGTTCATAGCAGGCCGCACAAACTTTCTGCCCGTAGGCCTGTGACGACACTTGGAACTTTTTACAGCTCAAAGAGCTACGGCAGCGGACAGATGGCGCACATGCCACACTTCGTAATCCCTTGGACGTTCCCTCCTGCACCTGTCCTCTGGCTGTCTTTCATTACCCTCATCCGTTTGAGTAAGGGGAAGGATAAGGAAGGACTGGTTGTTATATTAGGAGATGCATGGTGGTTTGGAAAAGCACGAACCATGCCACTACACACAAGCAAACTTCCATGCCAGGCACAGGGTTCCAACTCTCGCCCCCTTCGAGCCGGGACTGCTAAGGCGTGTCCGTCTTTGCGATCTCAAGTTCTCGGATCGGCATCAATGTTGTACATATCCATACGGCCTAGGTTTGACCGGCTGAGGTAGCTCAGGGCATCAATTGATGTTATTGCTGTGCTTCTGACCGGGAGGTCCTAGAGTTAGAGACCCAACGGTGGAATTGACAGTAGTAGACGGTGGTAGACAGATTATTCCGTTTTGACACTAGAGCTAGAGAGCTAAGTCCAAATCAGCCGCTGCCTGAAGGAGAATTCTAGTGGCTGGCTGCTCTGAAGGTAGATTTCCTTGGTTTCTCCGAAAAATATCAGGAGAATGCCGGAGCGGTACCCTAACAAACGGGCCCTGGACCGCGGGAGATATTTCTTTCCCCTTCCTTGTCATATCGTCAACCCTTACTTGCACTTACTCTTACTTGCACTATACCACCACGCATATCAGGAGACCAGGATGTGGCTTAGAGATTATTCCTACTGGAGCAGTGCCTCGCTGGTACGAGATACCTGGTTGAGGAAAACCACGCAAGTCGCCGTGTAGGTCGGCGCCGGATCCCAATATCCAACGGTGGAAGATTACCGCCACGTTCAGTGATAAAAACGTGCACTATATTTACCATTCTAATGACCATAGCAGTCGACGCTGCCGGAAACACGAAATCAATCAACCTTGATTTAATTTAATTGATACTATTTTGCATTTGTTCATGGTAGATAGTCGCAGTTTACGCAGTGTCCACTGATCTTGCCCTGAACTATCGGTAATGATCCAAAGGTCATGATTGACCTTCAATCCAGCTCCATGCACATTTGTACTGGATTTAAACCTCATTTACCCTTCTACACCGACTGTTTTAGTTGAATAAATTGCTCTCACCAGTTGAGTAGTTCCCCAACCGGTGACTGTGCAGTCTGCCGGCTCTTGCAGCTTTTCCTCTCGCATGGTGATTGGCTTTATGTAGTGGCTGTTGAGGGGAAAGCCAGGAGACACCTAAGAAACAAAACAATGCCTCGCTTATTAGTAACCTATCAAAAATTAAATTAATTTGTATCTATAGTAAAAGGAGACATTATCAGCATAGTTTTGGTTTGTGTGAATATTCCTTTCATATCTAATATGGTATCAATGTAGGACTATAGAATGTTATCGTAGAGATTGAATACGTGTATCTCAGTAATGAGACCGTTTTTGTACTTCTCACATGCTCGCCTTTGTTAGTGACGGCTATTGTAAATAAGACCCTAGTATGCAGATATTCTGTGATATCAAGTCGCTCCTACTTACTTTCACATTCTACATGCTTTTGAAATACCATTAAATTTGTTCGGTAATAATTTATGAAGCAGCGTTCTCAAAATTAAGATTTTTTTTCGTATATTCTTCTTTTGCTGTTTGTTTTCATTATCCGACTTTCATTGCATAAATAATAAAATATCCAGTCCATGTATACTTACCCGGATTATCGCGATGTCATTGAAGTAATAATCATCATTATAATCTTCGTGCAAGTAAACCTCTTCCACTGTAAGATTGACGCGATTAGGATCCGTTGTCACGGAGAAATCCCGCGTTCCTGCTACAACAACCAGCATCGGGGGATATTGACTGGAAATTTGGAAAAAATTACTTAAATATTAATAACTGAACTTCTTCTACACAATCATTGACATTTCATGTTTATGAAGATACATACTATATCAAATTAAATAAATGTATAATTTAACCTAGCACGCATAAGACTTTATATGTAATACACTTTGTGATACCGTCAAAACATAAATGGATGTAGTGTCAATATTTTGACGTGTTTTTGAAAGATCTGAAATATGCCTTGTATCTCACAGAAACGGTTTCGCCACTTGGCTTGTAAAAAACGACAACTTTCCTGATTCTTAACTTTTCATTTTATACCTTAAAACAATTTATATTATCATTTCTAGTATGTATTTTTTCACTAGCAAGTTAAATTATGCAAAACAAACTTACTAGTAAACACAGTGACCAGCTGTTAACACGTGGTGTTCATCTATAATAGTGCCACCACATATATGAACTGTAGCATCTCCCCAATAAGCTTTCCTCTGAATGGATACCTGTGAAAAAGGGCTGTTTTATTTATGTTCCATTATATTGAAGTTTTGTAAAGTAATAGTTGTAAATATTACACGCATAATTGTCGAACGTTTACTCTGCATAGTTTGCAATTCTTTATTACAATAATTACAGTAGTTTAGTAATGCCACCTTATAGCACGTTTTGAAAATATTCCGCAAATTATAAGAAATAAGCCCGTCTGCTTTCTCGATTTAGAGATATTACTGATTATCTGCGTCAATAAATATATTTTACTGCAATATTTTGGTGAATTAATTTGGTGGCTTTTATCGAACTTGCACTAAGAAGATACTGCTCAACTCCTTGCCTCTTCATAGCTTTTGACTCAAGACATTGCGTTCGTTTTTAATAACTCTTCCCTATTTCCCTCTTGTTCTCTCTCAGCTCCTTCTTAACATTTCATGTAAAGTAGCATCATTTAGTGATTAAAATCTATTACACAAAAAGTTTTCTAGCTTGTGCACTTGTAATGGAACGAACTCTCATACTCATATGGTTATCTTCAGTTTTATTGACTTCCATTTCTTTTAGTATTCTTGTTTTTAGGCGACACATGTCAAACACTGTCATTTCGTCTACAATAAAAATTACATGACTACTCTAGTATAGAGTTATTCTAAATTAGTTACCTACAAGTAACATTAAATAACGCAGTAGACTTACTTACTTTAAATCATTTATTGTTAGTTATCAAATTCACAGATCATCAACTTTCTTCCTACAAATTTTCAATGTGACTTCCTTCTGTAACACGGCTGATATACAATATGTACGAAATTTCTTCCCAGTTGCGCGAGAGCATGTCAGCATCTACCTGAACCAGCGCACCATTGATGTTTTGGCGAAGCTCATCGATAGTCGAAGGAAGTGGAGGGATGTACACCTAGACTTCAACAATGTCCAAAGATAAAAGGCTAAGGGCGTTAGATCAGTAGATGGAGACGGCGAAGCTATAGTCCTACCTCTTTCAATCTAAACAAGGACAGTGCGAGTAGGAACTACGCTGTGACTCGATGGTTATGTGGAGGGGATCGATCTTGCTGGAAAACGATTTTACCCATGTCGTCTTGAAGTTGTGGAGTTAGGTAGTTCAGCAATATATTTAGATACGTAATTTCTGTAACAGTCTCGTAATTAAAAAAAATGGTCCATAAGCTTTGAATGAACTCAATGCACAGAAGGCTCAAATTCAGTTTTGGTGAGTCCTGTGACTGTTCTACGATCTCCGACGGTTTCTGTGTGCCCCGTATCCGCACATTATGGCGGTTAACGGTACCACTAATGTGGAACGTGGCCTCATGACGTGAACGTGGCTTCATAACTGAACACAATATTATCGCCAAAATTAGTTTCATTTCCCATCCTGTCGTCACGTCCATGCATAACACACACCGTCTCTGCTTGTTACTCTCATTAAACTCGTGCACCAGTTGCATCTAGTAAGCCTTAAACTGCAGTCTCCGACATAAAATTCTCCAAATCGTGGACTGAGGAAAATTCAGCCCCAAACTTGCTCTCTTTGTGGATTTCATTGCATACGTCTCCCTCAAGGCTTCCACAATGTGTGATACCCGAAGGCCTGCTTGTCCTGTTTTTCGGTGTGCCATAAAACCTGTTTTTCGAAGCCGCCCCTACCATACTTTTATAGTTTTTGCCTGAGGTGGAGATTTCTGATGCTCCGTTTTGAAGCATCTTCTTACAAGGATTGGCGATTGTGTTTCGTGATACTACAAACAACACTTAGCACGTTCCGCACCACTGTACTCCATTGCGACTGCGGTGTAACAGTTCCCGCCATGGCACTGGAGAGATATTTGGCGAGGAATACTTAAAACTTGAGAAATCGGCACGAGATTTGAAGAGCGACCGGAGAAATACTAGTCAATGGTTTCAAAATTTTACTTTTAACAAAATAATTTAGAATAATCCTGTATTATACTGTAAGCGATTGCGATTTGCATTTTCGTCCATAAACCGGTAGGAAGAATACGGGCATACATCGTTAGTATCCGGATGCAGTCTACGTTTGTGTGTAGGGGGGGGTAAAATTTTGCATCAAATCTTTGTGTGGACTTTGGGTAAAATATTCCGTTGAAAATTAGTCAATGGTTGATAGAGATTCTTACAGCATAATTGTATTGTTGAACCTTTCTCAAAGAAAGATTATCAAGAAAATCGTAATAGTTAACTAACGCCTCAGTTCAACTTTTGTTACACTAGTTTCGTTTTTGAAAATCAGAAGTCACAATTCTCTCTAATTCTATTAGAATAAATCCTCACCGCAAGAAAATGCAGAAATTTCATTCGTAAAAATTTTAAATTTAAGGCAATCTTCTCACCTGATATGGAAATTCCCCTTCCCCTGCGTCTCGTCCATTGATGACAAGTTTACCTTGAAAAGCTTTCGTTAGGAAATCTGAAAATGAAAATTACACATGGTCATTAAAATGTTTAGTTCTTGATCTTATGTTATATGTCTTTTCTCAATAACTGTTGTGTGTATTCAATATTAACATAAATTATTTATTTTGACATTAAATTAGATTCGAACAAAACTACTATAGAATTTAACAACCATTACTGACTATCTTTACTTCATATTGACTAGTGATGAGAATTACATCACAAATTTAAAAGTTTCCTTAATTTATGTCCTCACTAATAAATCTACTGCAAAATGTTTTACTGTTAAGTGTACATTAATGTCATTTATAGGTAAATATTAATTTCTGAAAATAGATGTTTAAAATATAAAAAATATAAGAACATTGAACTTGTGTCCTGAAATATAATTTTCATCATATTATCCTACGCCACGTTGAGAGAGGATTTTCTTTTACTTTTGGGGATGAAATTCGTACTCTTAAATTATGTTAAATGTTGTAATTTGTTTTTAGGTGTTCACAAGCTACAATTTATAATGGAGTAAAATCCGCTAAAATCCTCGGGGTACAATTTCAAAGTTTGTATAACATCTAATATTATGTACCGTACCTTCTTGCTCATAACTTGCCCCAATAAATAACAGAAGTATTCCGAAGATTGGAAAAATCATTGTGAGGTGACCTAGAAGACCTCGTTTGCGAGGCAATCTCCTCTCAGTCCGCCTTCGGTCTGATTTTAAACTTGAATCTGTCACTTTATATGTTCATAGATAAATGAACTTACTACATTCACACTATCAATGTAGTTGGATTGTATTATCATTCACATCTTTATCTCAGATTTCATCAAACACCTTCATAAAAGTTGTGGAAACGTTTATCTCTGTACTTGTCACTTTTGATCGAGTCGTACTTGGAAATTCTGGTTGTAGGTACGTTAAACATATCAGAGATCGTGCTTAGGTTCTGTGGATATTCCAACTACTCTGGACTAGCATACATCATTATAGAGTATTAATATTTCTATGTTATAAGCGAGTTCAGTATTAAACTGAAATTAAACTTAATAATATTAAAGTTATTTTTAAATGATCGTAGTGTCAATCATTGAGACGTATGCGGTCAACAGTCGCCTCTTGAACACCGCATGTTTGAGTATTAGAATCGAGTGTGTGATAACGGAACGGCAATGTTTTCGTCATTCATATTTGTAGGTTTACCGTAAACTTCCAGCACGCACGTGCAGTCACAGCATTCATTGAAACTTCTTTCCATTCATCAACGCTTCCAGTGTTTGCAGAGACCAGTTTCTTATAATACATTTTTCAACTTGAAATTGTTTGTAAAAATAGTTTGCCGTTGTATTGTAATACACAATTTCGAATACTTGTCAAAACTATTATTTTGTTTCTCTTTTAATTACATATTATTAATAAAATCATTCATGAAATATACCCCTCCAGTAGCCTTATTGTCCTGTTCTTCTTTATTAAGTTATAATTAATGCCAATTACCGCAATAATTGTTTTAGTATAAGTGTAAAGCACATATTTGGGCTGTGTGCGATGTGTTGCGCACACACACAGCTGTCAGTTTAATTCTATTTGCAAAATTTGACTTTAATGCAACTTAGTTTATCAAAACAAAAATATTTTTTTCATTTGTTTACTATTTAATCCTCTGTGCTTTTTTTCATTCTGTGTCCTTGTACACAAGCTATTCAAGCAACTGTGCAAGCACAAGTCGAACTTTATTCGTTTTCCAACTATTCAATTTGCCCTAATGTGGGACAGAGTATGTTCATTTGTGTCATTATTTGACTCACCCACTTCACAATTTGTCAAATGTACTTTTCCAATTAAACTTACCATTATCAAAACTGTAAATAGAGTAATTAATATTATTTCTTGTCAATTTATGTCCAAAAATGTGATTTTTGTCTACCAACCTCAAATAACTTTTAAATTATTTTTATTCTCCATCTCTTGAAGGTGACATATTCATATGTGAATGTGCACTGACCACCAGTGGACCTCCTGACAGCACCACCTGGAACAGTGTACAACTTCCAGCCAAATCAACTGATCTTTGTTCTCAGGTCATTGACCCCATTACGCTAATTAGTTTCACCATCAGCTGGTTACTCCCTATCACTTCAATTCTTGAGCTGCATTTATGCAATATTTGTTTAATTGTTGTCAACCACCCTTTACGTATTTACAAAATTAATTTTTCTTGTTTCAACAATGTTCTAAAGCTTGTCATATTTTTTTTCGGATTTACTCAAACTCTCATTGGGGAAAGGTGGTTAGCCCACACCCGTGGCACACCTCATTATTGTTAAACTCAACTTTATCGAACCAGTGTATGTACATACTGCACTGCAGTTTACCTGATTTTTCATGACAAAGACACATAGCTATCATCCAATTTGCCCACTTAATAGAGAACTTATTTCACTCCATTGTGTCAATTTATCTTCTTTATAAATTATTATGTCCTAATCCACAATTCTTAGCAGCCTATTTGCGACAGAAATGTTGGCCAATTTCTTATCACTCGTATAAGAATGTCAGCTATTCCCCGCAAAACCACAATTTTAACTTTCATTCGCCCGTGTTGGGTCACAACACACCCCATAGTTGGGTCAGTTGTGGTGCACACAGCATTCAGTTCCACTTCTGCATTGTGAGGGTCGAGAATGCTAACTATTATGTCATTTCATATTCAAGCTGGTGTTTCATTCCAAAACACAAACTTTTCAAGTCAGATCTAATGCCACCAGGCATATTAGCTACCTGTTCCAGAAACATCTTAATGCTGCAATTTTTTCATATTGTACCTGTCAATCTTGTCAATTTTACATTTTTATTTGCGTCATTGATTTTATGTTTATTATATTACGTTCCTTTGTCATATTTCAGTGTTACGTGTTAGGTTTAGTTTGTACATATGATTCTCCCATACTTAGTGGGGTTTTTGTTTAAATTATTATGTCCTATGTCCACTTTCTCATTGTTTAGTATTAATTGTTTAGTTTAAGAAAGTTAAATTAGATTTAGTTAATGTCTATGTTTTGTCATTTATAATTAGGGTTCGATTGATTTTTGTCATTAGTATTGACGTTTAATTTTCTCTTGTGAATTTTAGTAGGTTTTGTCTTACTGTAATTTAATTATTTACCATTCGTCTCCTTTGCACAAAACTTCATTATGATTGTTTTGTGGTTCTCTCATTTGGAGAAAATTTCTTTTTCTCTGCCACGGACTATTTCTTTTTTCAACAATTCCAAAGGCCACAGGTTCGTGTGACCACCCCTATAATTTTTCTTACACTCACCCACTTGGAGAAACTTTTTCTCACACTTGCTTTCTGTTCCTTTGCTCAACAACTCCAAACGGCCACTGGTCACTGCGGCCTCTCCCATTATTGGCGCACTATTGTGCACCCCTTCACATTCATCAAGTTCTCTTAATTTAATTCATTACAATTATATTCATCCCTTAACTATCTAACGCATGTTCCGACATCTTTTTTGTCAGAAACCAGAAGATTCCCGTGGGGGTGTTATGTTGGAACAAGCACAAATTGAATGCACTATTTTATGAACATATTATGCAAACTCGAATATGTACGCCTTGTCATATAATAATAATAATAATAATAATAATAATAATAATAATAATAATAATAATAATAATAATAATAATAATAGAGTATCGTACAAGCATAATGCCAATTTTATTTTAATTGTATTGTACTGTATTTTGTTTTAATCATCTCAAGACACAAAGCTTCGCTCACATTAAATTGCACAATCGCTGCAGTCTGTCGCCCGTTCGCGAATTCTTAGAAGCTACCCACGTAAATGACAACCGCAATGCCAGCTAACGGCGCAGCCGTACTCGGAAATCATTGCACCGCACAATTAACGTGATGTTTTAGCTTAAAATTCCCGTCAAAATTTCTAAATTTCAATGTGCTTTCTATTCATATAACTTGTTTAAATTATCATTTAAAAACAGCTCAAAATCTCCAAATGTTTTGGATGAAACATCTGCGAAGGATAATGGGCGTGGAAAGTGGTGATAGGTACGCGAAAATTATCGACTATATATTGTGCTCTACTTACTGTATAAGGAATTCCTACATACAGTTCTGTTGCGTATTTATCGAAAGCCCTTTCACCAAATAAATTTAATAAAAGAGTGATGTGCAATTTCCCAGTGAAATCATTAAATCTATAAAATATTATTGTGACTCAAACATTATACATACAATCCTATAAAACGAATTCAGTTTCCTCTAACATGCGTCACGAAATTCGAAAATTAAAATACAGAACCACACATCTTTGCTGGAATTGTAAACAACTTACAATGCGTAATGTACGTAATGCAATGCGTAATGTACTTCAGATTCTTAAGACGAATATGCTATATTATTTTCAAATTAATATTGCTGATTTCATGTGGTTCTTCTTCGTCTTCTTGATCAACGTGTATGGGTTTTCCAAACATTTTCTACACGCAGTCACAGTGACAACTGCAATTGCCAGTAACGCCTTCAAAACAGCTCCCCGCGACAGCCGATGAAGGTTGGGCGAATTGCACCATATGGACGAAGTAGCCGTCGATGGTGCCGAGGAGGCCGACGCAGAAGTGTCCATCGAGCGAGCAAGCACTGGTATCCAAGCTATCTAAGCTCCCCTCTACACAGCTACTGACTTCGATTCGGGAGCTATTGCAACATGTTTCTTTCTTCAACACCGCGTATGGATTTTCGAAACCTGTTCTACCGGACGAAGGCTGAGCGAACTGCACCATGATGACGAGGTAGCCCACGATGATGCCGAGGAGGCCCACGCAGAAGCGCAGGTCGAGCTGGAAAAGGCTCCCCGTACTTAAAACTCCACGGATTATTGATTGGTTGATTGATATTTCCGGGCATATCAATTTCTACGGTCATTAGTCTCGTAAGGGTAGAATATTTATATCCCGCACGATGATCATGTTTCTGCCCCGCTTCAGCGTGAGATACGACGCCGAATCGCCGACGGTTTTCGCTCCCTTCACGCATCTCCCCCAGCAGGGAACTACCACAGCCGCGAAAAGTTCTAAGCTCCCCTCTACACAGCTACTGACTTCGAACCGTGAGCTATCGCAACCCGCTTCTTCCTTCAACACCGCGTATGGATTTTCCAAACCTGTTCTACTCGCAGTCACAGCGACAACTGCAATTTCCCGACACACCCTCAAAACAACCTCCCGCCGCACCGGACGAAGGCTGAGCGAACTGCACCATGATGACGAGGTAGCCCACGATGGTGCCGAGGAGGCCCACGCAGAAGCGCAGGTCGAGCGGGAAGAGGCCGCCGGCGCAGAAGCGCACGGGTCGCGCGCGCAGCTGCAACAGGAAGAGTCGCGCCTGGCGCTCCAGGGGACGCCGCCCGCGCGCCGCCAGCAGCAGCGCCGCCCCCGCGCTGCTCGCGCGCTCGCCCGCCGCCGCCGTCGCGCTGCCCGCCACCCACGCCGCCACCAGCGAGTACGACGCGTTCAGGACCCCGCAGTGCAACATGTACATGTAGTGAATCGCCGGAATATTCTTCTGCGCACCCAGAATAGAGAAGTAGAAACTCGCCACTGCAATCACCACCGAGATGATGTATAAAAGCATTAATGTATTACCGAACACTTCGTCAATTGCTGCACACGTCTCTTGCAATAAGAAATGAATGTACCGTAAATCGCAGATCTTCCTTTCTGTTCGGCTCGTCTTTTCGAAGTAGTCTGTGGTACTCTTAACGTTGTAGATTTTGAATTCCTTCATGAGATCCACACTGTTATCATCTATTTGCCTAGTTCTTCCATGTATTTGTGAAGCTAATAACAGAATGTTTTCAACATTCTTCTGGAAAAGACATTTCATTAGGATAACTAAACTACAAAAGATTTGAGAAATGACCATTACACAAAAGAACCACCAATATCCTACAATGGCAGTGGTAAAAGACTTCACCCAGAGTTGTGAATTGACGAATGCTTCGCAGATTGAAAATATTAAAAGTGTGAGCAAAATAGTAACAACGTAAGGTCGCCGCACGATACATGGCAAAGGGGGCTTATCCCTCATGGTGCGCTCTGCTTTTGCCAGCAAGCAGAGCATACGGTTGCAGCGAACGAGTCTGGAGGTCGTTAGAGACGATATACAACTATAAACGGGAAATATCATACCTCCTGCATACATTCCTAAAGAAAACATTTCGTACAGCACAGCTGGCCCTGCAGTAATTACTAATACATTTTCGTTGACCGATGATTTGATCGCAAAAGCAGCTAGTAATAAAACGCTGCTGATGAGCACTGAGGAGATTACTCCGCAAGGTGTGCGAACGAGTTTCAAAGGTTCCACTAGCTGATAAGGCGCTATTCCTATTGCTTTCGCCACTTTCATCAGAGGCAACAATCCCCGAATACACTGAGGCAAAAGATCTGCGGCCATTATATTCTCGTTTCCTTTGAGAGCCGTTTTAGGGAACGCCGTTGTAGGTGTACTGTGACCTTCAGAATGAGCTAAACTGAACATAGAATTACCACCCGTAAGACGTTACGTTACGAAGTACTTGCCTGGTTCGATTCAAATGATGTAAGGAGATCGTTTGGGAATTATTAAACAGGATTAGACCAGCTCATCAACTTAGAAACGTACTGAAGATATAACTTTAATAAATTCATTGTTCCCGCCGCCGAGTTCAGTCTTCAAAGCCGTACGTCATCTTCATAAATGCGTAGTTTCAAGTCCACCGTATTAAATCATATATTTCAATTGTGGGAGGGGAAATTATAGCCAATCCATTATGAAACATTTCGTCAACGTTTTGTTACATGTCTCTGCCATTCTTCGAATTAACAAACGAGATGAGTGAAAGTATATTATGGTGTCCATTGGTGATTAATTGTGGTGCTAACCAATGAATACATCGATCTCGCCCACTTCTGAACCTTGTTACCCTTAGGTGAAGAATCGATTTCCCTTTCAAGCAATGAGCTAAGTAATTACGATGCCTTCAACAAGCTCTAAAATATCATAATGAACAAATGTATCGCGTGCTGGGATGAAAAACGGTTTTTCACCATTACGGTATTACTTCACGAGGACTCTCGACAACAAATTCAACGAATAGTTCAATTTAAAAGTTAATATTAGTAACTAGATCATACAACATAATTGTTATAAATGATTTAATTCCAGATACGGCGCCTAATTTGAATTAATTTTGACCGCCCATGTGCCAACAATGATCAAAATAGTAAAATACTACAACTTCTAAAGATTCGGAGACTTCAGAGATGAAAACATGATACATCAATGAAATATTTTGCTAGATCCGAACCATAGCATAAAGGAGAAGATGTATAATGCTCTTATGATATAGAAATTACATTATTGACAGTGAAAAAAGAAATTTTCGATTATTAATATTAATTTGTACATACAAACAATACATGTTAATCCAAAATACAACTGGCACATTAGTCAACCAAAAAACATAATAAACCAGTCGATTCAAAACTGACAAAGTCGGTTTACCAGCAGAGCCAACGTAACCGAATAGAATGCTCATGCAACGTGTGTCATCTTGGTTTCGGTGTATTATATTAGGGTGGCGGTATATTACATATGTCGTGCGTCGTAAAAAATGTTTTTCAAAAATAATATCGTGCTCCTGAGTATAACATTCATATTTATAAACTCTATAATTTCACGCCCGGTATCACGGACTAAAGAAATCAATGAGGTTATATTTAAAAAAGTTTTTATCTTTGTTATAAAAAAGGTAACAATGACATTATGTAGCTCCTAATGATCCCCTCGCATACAAATGTTTTTTTAAAATGCATGTTTCCTCTTGATAACTATTACTTACTCAATTTTTATTTAACTACACATGCGTATTTTGAACTCATTAAATAAATTTCAAAGTATACTTGCAACTAGCATTGTGGTTGAAGAAACTGAGGCAATGAAAAGTATTAAACGCTATGTTTAATACTTCTAATTGTAACTGTTTAAGACATTTTAATTCTATTAATGTATCAATTATAAAGGTTTTTATTAACGTATACAGTTCATATGACATTACATAAAATGAAATCCGCCGACTCCACAACAACTTTTTGAAATATCAGTGGTAACAAGCTGTCAATTTTAATAGTAATTATCTTAATAAATATACGAGTATTTTAATAAGAAAATTTCTGGTTACAATAACTTTGCATAATAAAACGTAGAAAACTGTGTTTAAAATGTTACATAGTTCATCATTTTACATATCATTTAACTGTCGTGCAATCTGAGCCGGTGGCGATTTCGGTTCATATTATTGGAATAGAATTTATTGATTTTAGATTAAAACTATTCGTAAATTCCAATTTTCTCTCGCGTCGGAAAGCAGTAGTTTGAATTCAACTGTTAGCTCCCTATGAGAGGACAAAACGTTGTTGTAACCCTGCGTCTTTGTAGCTCTGAGCCAAAGTGCTTTGGATCCAGTCCTTGTAGTAGGCCACGTCAGCGTACACGCCTGGGAAATTTTCGTAGGCGCATCCGTTGCCAAACGAGACCACACCAGACAGCTTTCCGTTGCACACCAAAGGACCACCGGAATCGCCCTGCGGAAAAGAAGACACATTCTACAATCACTTAGATTATACGAGGTTGACGAAGAAAGTACTAGACATAAGAAAGGATAAGTGATAAGTGAAGCGTACGGCCGATCAACCAGACAGGCGCCAGTGAGATGGAACCTTGAGATCACACTGTCTCTATGTAACCACCTAGGATGAACGTATGTACTGTTCCGTTGTTCCACTAAACTTTTCACAATCAGATAGGTTATTTTAATAACTAGGGAGCAAATTTTAATGAAATGGCATTTTCTTTCTTTTCACTTTACTACAATGCCGTGTAATGTCGAAATTAACTTTATGTTATGACAAAAGGTAATGATCAATTTATGTAAGCATTTTTCGTCGATTTCGATTAATAAGTCTTTTTTTTATTTTTTCTGTCATTTTTACTACATTTTTTGCTGATTTCATGGATTATATATTATTTTAATGGTACTTGCTTCAAATAATATGTACGAGATGCAACAAATATTCTCCACAGAATTCCTGAATAGCCTATTCGATTTCTTCGCTCTGTAATTGTAATACCAGTCATGAATATGTAATCTAACGTTCCTGTGAAGTACATCATCGCCATTTCGGCCAATTCTGGGAGTCCTAAAGACGGAGATTTTCTGGTAAAGAAACAGTCCAAATCCAACGTTTGCAATTTACATTCACTTGAACGAATGGAAGAAAACCTGTTCATCCGAACAGGTTTTCATCACATTTCTTACGTCATTTTTCTTCGTTTTTAGGACGTTTTAAAAACATTTTAAGAGCATTTTCTTGATCATTTTTGGCGATGTTTTAGGTCATCAAAATCTGCCCCCTAGTAATAACTAATAGTATCTTTTTCCACGAATATCGCACAAAACGAATTAAACTTCCAGTTTATTGATAAAAACATGTTTTATCAAAAGTTTCAGGATTTAAAACTAGACTAATAGACTGTTTGCGTGTTCCGTAAATTGAAATGTTCAACGGATATTTCAGTTTTGCTCAAGTGGGCGCTTTTTCCTTCCTGCCGCCGCAGTTTCCATAAGATTTAACAGGCGTCTTATTACGAAACTGCCTGTTGGTCTTTTTCAGACTGCGTTAATGAAAAAGCCTGTGATAAATACATGTTATCTCATTTAATCTCGTATCAGAACTTTTATATTTCCCGCGCTGGAAGTCGTTTCATGGATTCCAATGCATTTTGAGCTATATTATAGGTTTCCCGACCAACAGATAAGAATTATATGATCCCCTTTATGTATAATATGCTAAGGAAAGATTACGGATTTGTAAAACAAATTGTAAGAATCTATCGTCTCAAGGTCCGTATGTGTGCTACTGCTAGATAAGGAATTACTCATTGTTCTGCATCAAATAGATTAAAGACGAAAAACAAATTAACAGATTGCGCATAGGTGGAAAATGAGAATTTGGTGGAGACTCCAATTGAGTGTGCTTCGCTCCCGTATTTACGGTCCAGGATTTTCTAACAGCCTGCTCCAGAAGCCGGTCTAGGGAATCTTCCGGAGTAGACGCTTCCCCTTGGGCGTCCTTTGTTTCGTCTATGAGACATTCTCGCTTTCTCCGCTAGATGTCAGTGATGTTATTTAAAAACATCTATCTGGATGGGGAAAACTCATCGCCTCAGTCGGTATCAAAATCGCGAGTTCAGGTTTAAGAAGGGAATCCGCTTGCCCTCATATCACCGAAAACGGCTTCGCGATTATAAATACATTGTAATGGATGTCAGTTTATTTCAAAGTAGAATACACATTGTAACACAATATTTCACTGGATCACTCTAATTTATTCTGAAAAGTAGAAGATGGAATGTGTACACTTGTTCACAATCATGAATTTTTAAACAGTTGCAAATTGACTCCCTACGAAATTCATTGAGAAAATAAATACCAGAATTGTCTAGTGTTGTGTGCAGAAGCAAACACTTTCAATTAATAAATGTGGTGACAGTATTAGCACTTGTTAAGGTATTTGATGGTTTGAACTGTGTCTTTCTTATCACATGAAAACATTTTCATGTAATCGCTTCACTTGTTTCCTAAAACTTTTGCGTATCTCAACCCGAATGTTGAAACTCTTCAGAGTCAATTTATGAGTTTGCAATTATTTTTATAGCGTGGAATTTCAGAAAGAAAAGAAGATAGCTTACCGCACAAGAGTCTCTTACTCCAGCGAGATAACCTGCGCACATCATTCCCGGAATAAAGATGTACTCTTCATAAAGGTCACGGCATTTATAGAAATCAATGTATGGCACGTCAAGAGCTTGCAGCAAATCTGGATACGCTTCTTCCGGATACTGTAAAGACAATACAATTATATTATGAAGTACTAGTCAACACCGGTGTCTCATTAATTGTATATACAAACAATTCATTAAATGTTTTACAGAAAGGTGAGTATCCGAGAATTAGGGAAAGGTTTCTTATGGAGAGAATATATTTCTGAAAGATGCAGTCATATCATTCATTCACTCACTCTTTCATTTCCATTATTCACTCACTCTTTCATTTCCATTATTCACTCACTCTTTCATTTCAATTATTCACTCACTCATTCCTTTCCATTATTCTCTCACTTTCTCATTTCCATTATTCACTCACTCTTTTTTTTATCTACTCTCATTCACTCGCTCACTCAAGCACTCACCCTTCCAATAAGTCACTTGTTTAACTCGTTCTCTCCCACAAGGTATTAACTGGCGTTTAACTGTCATTAATATTATTGTGACGTTTCACCTTTCTTGAAATATATCCTGTTACATATTTCCAAGTGTGCTTACTCTTTACGATTAGTTTTGTTTCTTAAAGCTGTTCACGACGTTTCTATTAACACAATCTCATTTAATTCCTAACAATTATTGTCTCCTATATTATTTCAGTAGAATAAATACCTTTCATACGCGTCCAATCTTTATAAATAAGGTCTCTAAAGAAAGGGAATTTCACGGAGACGTGAAAAATTACACTTTCACATTAAAAATGTGAAGGATTTGTTTAAAAACGCATCAAAATATTCATGTTAAATTCAATCCGCATCACTCGGCCTATTTTTTAAAGGAGACATATAGAACAAGAGACGGAGGATAAGAGGGTCTTGAAAAAACAGATGTATTGCAGACTTAATATGGAAATGGAAAAGTAGGGAAAAGAGTGGGTACATGCGAGAGTTCCCTCACGGGAACGCTAGTTTACACTTACTTCAGTAGTTCCCCAGCCCGTGACGGTACACTCTGCCGGCTCCTGAAGCGGTTCCTCGCTCATGGCAATGGGGCTGATAAAGTTGCTATTCAAAGGAAAGCCAGGAGATACCTGCAGAAAAGCGTAACATATAGGTTAGTACTTAACTTTAGAGAATTAGAAGAAAAAAATGGTTATACTAAGTTTTAACTACCAATGTAGAGTAGTAAAGGGCTCGATGTTTAGAACACGGACTAGTGTAAGTGTGAAGTTTACTATCCCCAAATCCTATACTCGATGTTTCATAAAGAGGAAACTTATTTTACTATCTTTCTATATTTCCTGCTGACCTTTATTTTTACTCTGCGAATTGATCTCTCACAATCAAACTATGAGGTGTCCGATCAGGATATTTTCAGCAGTATATCCTTAAGAAGTAAATAGTAATAATAATAATAATAATAATAATAATAATAATAATGATAATAATAATGATAATAATAATGATAATAATAATAATAATAATAATAATAATAATAATAATAATAATAATAATAATAATAATAATAATAATAATAATAATAATAAATCCTTCATGCCCTTCACGATCCATGCACAGACTTCTCAGTCTTTGTAAAATGGGTAGCAGATGTAGATTTATGCTAGCCATTCAAGGGTTTTATGCTAGCCATTCAAAATGAAGTTATTCACACCGAAACTACAGAAAACAAGTTCAGAAAGATCCCAAGGTCCAATCTGATAAATGACGCAGATGTAACGTGTGGACGGAAAATATAGGTCACATCATTTCAGAATGTGTAACCTTCGCACAGACAGATTGCACAATGCGCCATAACCAGCTCGCTTCCATTATTCACCAACAAATTGTCACCAATCATAAATTTAGTGATCAGCATGCCCTTATTACACTTACAAACCTAAACCTGTGTTGGAAAATGGAAAGGTCAGAATTTATTTCGATCGCACAATTTTGAGGCACAAGACTCTAGAACATAATAGGCCAGATATTGTGATAACTCTCAAGGTGCCAAAAACTACTTTTCTCATTGATGTTGCAGTCCCTTTCAACAGGAACATGCAAAAAGTATTCTCGGGAAAAATAAGGAAGTACAGCGATCTGACTATCAAATCAAAGATCAATGGAAATAGGATCAAGTATCCATTTTCCCAATAATTATCTCCAGTAATGGCTTTATAGAAAAACACGTCAAAGAAAACCTCCAAAAACTTGATATTCCTCCAAGGCTTTTAAAATTAATACAGAAGACTGTCATCTTAAATACTAGAAGCATTGTCCTGAACTTTCTAAATTCAGATTCTCAAATAAATAGCAAATTACACCCGCGAAAAGCCCGTTGTTATTTGAGACCCAGATCTTCCTGTGAACCAGTAATGCGTGAACATAAATAATGATGATAATAATAATAGTAATAATAATAATAATAATAATAATAATAATAATAATAATAATAATAATAATAATAATAATATGAAAAAAACAGCTTTTAACCTTCGTCCAGTAGCTAAAACCTAACCATAAAATAGCTGGGATGCAAGAAATTGTTATAGACTAGGGATAACCTAGCAACATGACAAAATTAAATTCACATAACTATAATTTAGTTTATTGAACAATAAAACGCAATTTAATTTCTTTAGTCATATATGTGTGGGTGTGTGTGTGTGTATTTTTATTTTCAAAATTTCCTTCATTATAAATGTTTTTGGATACTATATGTAGTTCCACATCCTGACAAATCGACTTGAGCAACTGACACCTGTACAAAAACTTTTGAATTTAATTTTTTGGCTTTGGGAGAGGGCAACATCAAGACGACATTGTCGAAAGCAAGGATTTTTGAAAACACACCCACCTTGTGGAAAGATTTAAGAAATGTAGTTTCACAAAAAATAATGTTTACCAAACTGAAAATCCGGTAGTTCTGAAACAATTCTAGATTTCAGGGGGAAAGGAAAAAAAAATATGTACCGTATTGTACGACATCCATGTTGACAAATCGCTAAATAATTACCATAAAAAATTTATTGCTCAAATATTTGGCTGGTGCCACCACACACAATTAGACAGTGCTACTTAAAATCAAATTAGAAAAGGCTACCTGGTGTTGTTGTATTTTGTAAATTCCCCAAACTCACTCAAACTATGCTTCCTATTGAATAGTGCCGCTAATTGTGCCAAATAGCACCAAATACTGGAACAATTCACAAGTTACTCAGCCGGTTTTTAATTTTGTATTGTTTATGGGTGCGTCCTATTCGAAAAATCATTTTGGGCAACACATTCTTAATCGATAAGTAATATTGTTGCAAAAAACGACAAATTTCTATGTTACTTTAGTGGCGCAAACTTAAAGTTATAATCGCCGAAATATACGAATTTGTTATAGTATTCATGTAAAATCTATTAATACTATTCATGTAAAAACAAAAAATTGATGAAATACAGTTTTTGAAAATCATACTACACTTTCAAACTTTAACGGCAATCTTATCGTGAAAGACAATTATCCCAGACGAATTCATGATCATTCCTGGAATCTACAATTCCTGCGAAATCTTTACTTACCCGCAAAATAGCAATGTCGTTCAGGTAATAAAAATGAACGTAGTCTTCGTGCTGATAACTTTCCTCTATGGTCACATTAACACGGTTTGGATCAGCTGCATTTCCCAAGTCTCGAGTACCTGCTGCAATGAAATGCAAAAACAGCGGCCGCCTGTACATAAAATAAACAGAGTGAATTGCATGAATTGAAAACCTGTAGTCTTAGGAAGTGAATTAAAGAAAATTTGATGTAAATTGAGAATCGTTTGGTGCACATTGAGAATCGTTTGGTGCAAATTGAGAATCGTTTGGTGCAAATTGAGAATCGTTTGGTGCAAATTGAGAATCGTTTGGTGCAAATTGAGAATCGTTTGGTGCAAATTGAGAATCGTTTGGTGCAAATTGAGATTCGTTTCGTGCAAATTGAGAATCGTTTTGTGCAAATTGAGGATCGTTTGATGTAAATTGAGAATTGAGAAACTTTTCTTTCACGTCAGTTGTATTTTTGAAGTGACTAGAAGTTTGGAATAAAACGATTTTTTAGAGAAAATTTTGAGGACTGACTAGTCTTCCGATATACATTTCATCATGACAGTGGCGGATTTATGAATAAGCAAACTTATTCACCTACCTAGTGCGGCAAGATTTGGAGGGGCGTTTTTTTCGGTGCAACTTTGTTTAGATAATTATGTTTATTGAACGTTAAATTAAATTTAAAAATATACATTTTTATTTGCAATTTTACGGTTTTTATAATGTTAAAGCTTTGGAAAAAATCGCAGCACGATTATAGTTTCTTCAAAGAACTGACCTTTACTCCGTATTTCCAAATGTAGATGTCTTCCGCATGTATACGTGTACACTTATTTCAATTTGTTGGGCTAAAAGATCGTTTTAGGTTTTGAAGCGTGTCAAAAACCACTTGAAATCAACAATGGGCAAAAGTATATTAACTTCAGTTTCCATATTAGCATAGAAAAATATATTTTACTTAAAATACATTGTGATATTTTCAAAATTTTCATGTAGTCGAATAAGACGGTGATAAGTGCCCCCAAACCAAATCGATAATCGCCATGTTCGTATGAAAGAGAGTATATAATGACGTAGATTCACAAAAAATCACCCTCCTAGGGCAATCTGTTGCAGAGATACGAGAAGCGTATTTTGCATGTTGTTTTTTCTCTCAACATCTATTGCGTGTATCACGGTAAAAAAAATTGCAGAGACGGGGAAACATAGTTCAATTTGAAGTTATTTTTATCAACGATTTTTGACTCCAAATTCATATAGAAAAAACATTTTTGAAATTCATTTTAGACGTGATAACATTGGAGTACTTGTATTCTTTCATATGAGCATCGCGATTATTGACTTGGTTTGGGGGCACACTTTTCACTGCCTTATTCGGGAATACTCTTTGCAAAAATTTCGACGAAGGCATATATAATTTTACATTATAGTGCAGTATTCATGTATGATTAAAACCAGTTTTAAAATAAACAACTATCGAATTTATTTGTAATTATAATTATAAATTTTTGTCTTGTAGCATTAAAATAAAAATTCGTTAATTTAAGCGGGGGGGGGCAAAAAATATTTGCCTTGGTCGACAAATTACATATAAATGCTACTGCATCACGATACAATTTGTTTTTATTGCGCTCAATTAAAATATATTTGAGTATAGATAGGTTTATCACGTGTAAGTTTCGTTAATTAAATCTAGGAATATTTACCCATAGAGGCAGTGAGCTGCAGTCAACACATGGTATTCATCTATAATGGTGGCACCGCAGATGTGTTTAGTTGCATCTATGTAGCGGAATTGTTCCTGAATGGACACCTGCGGAAACATTGCTGATAGGAGTATCACTTACATAACGGTGAATTTGATTTTACCATCCCATGTCATTGAAGATAATGTAAAGTCACAACAGTCATTAGATTTATTTCTTATTTTTCTTTAAATATTTCAAAACTATGTTTTTAATTTTAACTAGTGGTGCTACAGAATGGGACAAACTTTCTCGTACTACTTAGTTTCCTAATTTTTTTGGACGGGTCCAGTTTTTCGGTCTTGCCTCATGCTCTTCTGCCATTTATCGACGCCCAAATATAACTTTTTCACATTTTCTCAATTTTTCGGTTTCTCAATGGAGGTTGTTTTCTTTGCATTAAAAACTATTGAATTTTCAAAAAAAAATTATTGAAAGTTATTTGAAGCGCTTCTACTGCCAATGCAATAATGTATACAAATTGCTGGAAATGTGTATATTAAAGGCACGAGAGATATTTAAAAAAATCACATTTGTGTATTTTTTAAAACCAAAAGAATACACCAAAATGAACTTTACGTCATATTAAACAATACAATTAACACTATGTGTATGAAAAGTTTGAATAACAAATTTGGAGCAGTTTTTGAGAAAATGGTGTTTCAATGTTTCTCAAAATGCAGAAGTTTGAGCTCGTTTTCACAGAAAACTTGAGAGATTTCGAAAAATTTTACACGACATTACTTTAAACAAATGTTCTCATAAACGCAATAATGTGAACAAATTGCTGCTAATGTAAATATTATTAACGTGATAGGCTAGTCAATAAATTACATTTTTGTAAGTTTTGTAAAAACAAAAGAATGGGAAAAAAGGGCGTTTATGTCATCTAATAGAGAGTTAATTTACCAGTATCCATACCAAAACTGTAAAGAAAAAATTTGAAAACGTCTTTGAGTAAATCTTGTATTGGTTATTTTTTTAAATTATACAAATTGCACTCAATATTACGCTAAAACTACTAAAAGTTTTAAAAAATGTACATGACCTTAATGAAAGAACTAATTATTGGCAACAAATTTCATTGGAAGGAAAAGTCTCTATCATAAATTTTGTGGTCGTAGGAAGACGCCATAAAAAAGGCAGACTTTTGAAATTTACGAAAATTCAGTTTTAACCGTGAAAATTAGACCTATGCCATCTTTATGTGTATTTTACTTTATTCATACAAGAAATTTAAAGAAAAAAATTGAAGCAGTTTTTGAGAAAATTTTGAAAATGTCCGGTGGGCTTCATGTAAAGTACCCCCAAATTTTAAAGAAAGTATTTCTAAATCGCAGAGCTTTGGCTGAGGCCAGATGGACACGGGTTTATTCAATTTGGAAAAAATTCTACACATGGTTTAGGCGCTAGTGTTGTTCACATACACCAGGCAGACGGACGGACGGACGTTTTGAAAAGAACTTTTTCGGTATCAGGGAACGTAAGGGAAAGTAAAAATATGATAAAACAAAATATATATTTTCGGCTGTCAGCATCGGTTGTCGACAAATATGAAAACCGTCAGTTGACAATTCACAAAATTTTGCTCGTGTGGATATTATTTTCAAACATTTTTTGTTCACAAATTTAATATTTCTCAAATTCTGTAACTTCCGTTCTCGTGTGAAAACTGATAATAGTCATTACTTCTATGATTTACCTGATATGGAAATTCGCCGTTTTCCGCAGTGCGACCATTGATAATTGACCTTCCATTGGCAATATTGTTCTCAGGAACTGAAATGTAAATAATAAATTAGAATATATGATGTTTTTGTGAGTTTTTGCTTTTTTATATTATTTCAAACAAATGCTTTAGGACGCCAATCATGTAAACTCTATCTCCAGTTCTGATAATTAGTTGGGCTTACCAAATTGTCCAAAGCTGATGGCACAAACTAGTAGCACAAATGAGAAAATCACTAGCATTTTGCTGTCCATCCAGATGTTTTCAACAACAGACGCTTTCTTCACACTATCATGGTTATAGGTTTCAGTTCTAATTTATAAGAAGAGTAGCGATAAGGATTGATGAATCTGTGTTATTTATCGAAGGTTAACAGGTTGTTCATTTGCACGGCAAGAGTGTTTCTTATCGTCAGGCATTTTTACACCACTTAGTATTTTGATGATTATCGATATGAATATTGGTTTCCTTTACGCTTGGAAATTCCTTTTTTACATTCACTTAGGAGAGCAATAGAAAATTTTCATTGGATATTATCAAGCCTTAGAATATGAAAAAATATTTTCAACATTTTCTCAAAATGATGGCTTCTTTGAATGCAATGCAATTTTAACACTAATAATTCAACATCCAAAATATTAGTAAAGTACTAAAGTTCACATAAATAGAAATATAATGGGTAGAGAGGATATTTGCTACTAAATACTTTTTAAATTATAATAATTATTATTTAATTATTTATATCTATCTAAAATACTTCTCCTTTTTACAAAAAAGTAATACATACATTATTGCCTACGATTTCAGATTTTTGAATCAATGAAGTACTAAATTTCCATTTCATCATTTCAAGTTCTAAATAGGAGGACGTATGCTTGATAACGTTCAACCATATCTGCTGCAAAGAATTTTTTTAATTTTGCAATTAAATCAGTTCAATGAAGTAATTCTGACATAATTTGAATTATCCTACAGAAATATTTAAAAATGAGGCAAAAACTCAGAGAGAAAAAAACTAACTGAAAAATTTAAAAAATAGTCGAATTGTGTAAATTGGGGGCTTTTTTATTTCTGGGTTAATTTTTCTTTCTGAACAAATATATTCATTTATTTTCTCTAAAAAGCATTTTTTCAAACCAACTTTTCAGTGCTTACTACGACTCAGTCATTCAGAATATCCAAGTAGTTTATTAGAAGACTATGCTCAAAATTGTCTTAAGAGCTTATTTTCGAATTTTCGACGTTTTCTCTCCGGACATCCTGTATATCAGAAGTAAAAGTCAATGTAAAACAAGTATATTACCGAGAGCGGTAGCTCAGTGCATCAACTGATGGCACTGCAGTGCTTCTGAACGGGAGGTCCAAAGTTCGTGTCCCGACAGCGTGACGCCAGGATTTTCGACACTACCTTTACAACTAGGTCGAATTCAATCGCAGTCTGGAGGAGAAATCTAGCGGCCTGCTCTGATCGGTAGTTTTACGTGATTTCTCCGATCAACACCAGGTGAATCCCGGAACAGTACCCTAACAAACGGGCCACGGACCGCGCGCGATCATTTCTTTCTCTTCCTTGTCCTATCCACACCCCTTACACACACACTTACACTAACATGCACTACACTACCACACACGCCGGGAGACCGGTCGGAGACTTAGAACTTGTCCCGGCTGGGGCGGTGCCCCGCTGGCGGGAGATACCTTGTTGGGAAAACCCCGCTAGTCGACGGTAGGTCTGCACAGGATCTCGCCATCCAGTGATGGAAGATCACCGCCCCTTCCCGGTGAAAAACAAACATGCACTACGCATACGGGACTAATGACCACAGTAGTTGTACCCGGGATCACTAACAATCAATCAACAAGTATATTCGTTCATGTAATCAATTCTGTTTTCGATTTTGTCTCTTGCCATTTTTCTGAGCCTTTACGCCGGAGCATTTTGTTTTTTACACCTTTTCCTAAGCACGTTCATTATGTTTGAACAAAAAAATAGTTTATTTATATGGTCTTTATACTAATGATGCACATGTCATTTTAACTCGAGTTCATTCGGGTGGAAAGGAAAAAAACAACCAGATGATGATCTGCAGCATATCAAATATCATACATTTATTGTAAAATAACGCCTAATGAACATTAAATTATAATCATATTTTAAGAACAATGTATCTTGATAGTTTTTGTCAACTGTGTATCATTCTCAGGTTCATTGAAACTCATAAATCAGTTTTCAGAGGGAGTTTGTTCATGCCCCCTTCCAAGTAGCTGCGAGTCACCATTTGTGTGATCCAATCTCGATAATACACAACGTCGGTGAAGACCTCTGGCAAGTGAATATGGGCCCAGGAAAACAGGCCCACCAACATACCGTCGCAAACCAAAGGTCCACCTGAGTCACTCTGCCGAAGAAAGAAAAACAAAACGTCAATTGTACTCTAAACATAATAATGCAAAAGAACGACTATTCGCAGATCACTATGACATATCGATTTATTCAATTAAAAGTAGACGAGAATATTTTGCAAGGTAATCTAGATATACTAGATATCTGGCCGAAAAAAATAGCATGACAATAAATAGTTCGAAAAGTAATACCATCACGTTTGGTAGGGCAAGTAGAGTGAAACTCAATTCTGTTTAGGCAACGAAAATATTCGAAGAGTCTTGTCTTGTAAGAACCTGGGAATAAGTTTTGACAACAAATTGAGTTGGGAAAGTCATGAAAACTTTGTCGTAGGGAAGTCCTGCAGGTCTTTGCATTTTACTATGCACATACTCAAATAGTACTGCGAAAGCGAGAGAATTAGCTTACAGACCTCTAAGAGTAGTTCGCCCTTTCATGGAATACGGGACGGTTTGTTGATACCCCCATTAGAAATTTAAAAAGTTAGATTTGAATAGAATACAGAGAAGGGTGTGTACCATTACCGAAGCAATAGGAAGAAAGAATGAGATTCTCTAGATATCAGGATGGTAAAGGCAAGACTCTGTGCCCTACAAAAAGCCTATGCCGGTATTCAAGCTTGGAGAGATATCGACATCCGACTCGGCAGACCTGTACTGTTATCTGTACTGTACTGTACGGATAACAAACAACAGATTAAGTTCAGGCCACAGAGAACTGATGTAAAATTTTCCTTTACAAATATTGACTGGAATAAGTTACCTGCAACAGCTTTCGAACCTTTTCCTCTCTGTGTTCAAAGATTTAAAAGTAAATTAACTAATGATATTTGTATCTTTATTAATTAGCAAGGTAGGCTTATTAAAACTGTTGTAATTGTATTAATATTGTTATTATTATTACTATTAAATGCATTACTTTATTAAATAATAATATAATCACATTCAGTGTAGTATTTATATTAAAGTGCGGTGTCGTGGAGTGGAGTGTGGAGAGCGTGTGTGGAATGTGTGTGGAGAGTGGACATAAGAAGTGGTGTATTTATTAGTTTAAAATATCTGTACAGAGTAGTCATAAAATGTAGAGTTAATGCGATTATTAACGACTTCATTGTTATTATTATGTTTTTTGTTCACGAATAGACCGTCTCGGACCACGCAGACATGCACTTGCACTTACTGTGGCTCAGTACCATTTTATCTCGTTATCTCGTGCATGTGACTCATCAGGGGTTCAGCATTAGGCTAAATTCGATTTTTATCCCCCAGAGTTGTTAGTCCTGGGGGGATGGATTATGGGGTAATAATGATGATGATGATGATGATGATGATGATGGAGGATGAATGGACGACACGTACGCCAACACTCACATGCCGGAGGCGGGCTGGAACCCATGATCCTTTCGGGATCGCCACGGCCTTGCCTTAAGCGATCTCGGCTATTCGGACCGGCTACTATTATCATTATCATTATTGTCATTATTATTATTATTATTATTACTATTATTATTATTATTATTATCATTATTATTATTATTATTATCATTATTAATATTATTAGTATTATTATTTCAAAATAATTTAAAGTTACCTTGTATTAATACTCCTAAGTGAAATATTTGTAAATTGTAGTGTTTTACCACCATGTTGCATAAACCTACCCGCAGAACTAATAAAAATATATCTAACCAGCCTAGCGAGAGAACTCCGGCGGATATTCTCGTGATAAAAACCAATTGGAGCTTCGCACGATCATTATAAACAGAAGTATTAAACAATACGGCTGTCTGGTGATCATCACTGTAGGAGCCTTGAAACCTCAAAAACGCGCGTTTTAGAATTCTTCTACAATATTCTTTAAATATGAGGATAAAAAGGGCCAATCGATTATTTTTGTCGACAGGAACTTAAAGAGTATTAAGTAAACGAAGGGGAAAAAAGTTTTCTAAAGTGCTATTTTTCATTTTTGAAGGTACCTTGACCTCCCACATACACATTTCATGCTTGAAATCCAATAAAAGGTTTCTTCAAGAGAATTCTCATAGAATGTCCTGGAAGTGTACTCAGATGGCTGGAATAGCATCTTACTCGCCCCTAATGGTGGACCGAAAGAATTCTACAGTACCAGCAGCGTATAAGCGACTCGGACCGTTCGATGCCCTGTGGAAGCACATTACTACCTACATAGCACCTCATACATGACAGATAAATCAAATCTCGAATCATTAACACTTCGCAACGGGCGATGACACAAACGTATAATTTTCATAACCTTCTTCTTAACCGATCCTTACCGCTCCCCAAAACGCGCTGAAAACTTGATGGGTCATCTCCGGGCGACTTCTTTCTCTATTCTGTAGGCAACGAACCGACCGGCTCCCCTCGAATTGTCAGGTAATTTCTCGTGTAATTTTTTTTACAGTTTTGTAGTTTATATGTGCACTGCAGCTGTATTACTACTTTACTCCCAACATTGTCTAGGGATATAATGTCCCGCCGTTCGCCTTTTCTGCATCAAAATATTTCCGTAAAGGATACACAAATTTACGAGTCTGGCTCTTTAACACTACATGATGTTTGCACGATGTGTGGGGCGTAGCCCTCACAGTCTCGCACCGTGCACTGAGACGCTCCGAAGTTACGCATCAGTTGGCCACATTTGACATTTAATTTCCAAACTTCGGGTCTTGTGTAGTGCATAAGAAAAACAATGCCATGAAGCCAAAGAGATCCGTATAAAATAAATAGCTTGCAATGTAATACCTTTAGTTTACATTCCGAATTCGATGTCTACTTCGATCAAAGCAATATTGATGTATAGCGAATTGTTAATGTTTTATATTCATACGAATGCTATTCTGTAAAGTTGAAATTTACAATTAAAAGTTTATTTATCATAACTCTAATATTTCTTACTATTAATTGAAAGTCATTTTATCACATCAAAATTTTATTAGTTATTTGACAAAAAACGCTTTTGAAATTATATTTTCTTTTTTTTTTTAATTTTTCTGTTGTTGAATAAAATATTTCCATTTTTCAAAAATACTTCTATTTAATATTACGTTTGTAACAATCAACCTAAGATATTTCGAAAAAAGCTTCTTACCGGACAATAGGTCTTCATGAATTCATCGGTGCCTACACAAATCATTCCAGGTTTAAGAAAGCCTCGTTGTTGTACTTCGTAAGCCAAGCGACATCTTTTCCAGTCGAAATGTGGCATAGTCTCCACATGTAGCATGCCGTCACTATGAGGTGTCAGCAAATTAGGAATCTGTAATAAGGAGCATCAACGCCATAGATTGTGTAAAATGTAAATTTGTACATTATTGAAGTGGATACAGTGCCTAGTACGTGTCGCGCATAATTAGTACACTTATTACATTGGAAACAATTACCATTTATTAATTCCAAAACCTCACTTTCCAAAAGAGTATTCCCCCTGACCGGGAGGTCCTAGATTCGAGTCCCGACGGTGGCAGCATTTTCCACACTAGCATCCCTGATAGGTCGAAATCAGTCGTCGTCTGGAGGAGAATTTTAGCGGTTGGCTGCTCTGATCGTTAGTTTTTCGTGGCTTCTCCGATCAATGTCCGGCGAATGTCGCAGCAGTACCCTAGCAAACGGGCCACGGACTGCGCGCGATCTTTCTTACCTCTTCCTTGTGCTATTCTCTTTCCTTACATACACTTACACTTACATGTACTACACTACCACACATGCCGGGAGACCGGTCGGAAACTTAGAGCTTGTCCCGGCTGGGGCGATGCCCCGCTGGTGGAAGATACCTGGTTGGGGAAAACCCCTCCAGCCGACGATAGGTCAGTGCCGAATCTCCCCAGCCAGCGGGGGAAGAACACCGCCATCTCCCGAGAAAAAAATCATGCACTCCACTTAGGGAGCTCATGACCTTAGTAGTTGACGCGCCCGGAATCACTAACAATCAACCGAAAGAGTTTTGTCCCTCCCTTTCAAAAATACTATGGTAGGAATACGAACTGAAATTCCTCCCTCTGAAATAATCTGTATCCACTCCAATTTAAATTGCTTTGTAATATGTAAAATGTGTAATATGTGGACATTTGTAATCAGTACTCAGAATCGTAATTCTCAAGCCACGCTTTGACATGACAAGTTCATACCAACAGTTGGTGTGGCCTTTTAAATCATGGCAAGCCCAAGCCCTCCTCTCTCTGCGCCACTCGCCGTGCAGTATCAATAAAATTTGTGCGTCCCCAAAAATGCATATCCGTGCCCGAAATAAAAGAAAATTACACATGTATTGGATAACAATCATGTCTTAAATGAAATATTTACTAGAGAATCATAAAAGTGTATTTAAAAGTATTTTCGATAGTAAATTTCTTCTCCATTAAATCCCTTTTTGTATCATCTCTACTAGTACATTTTATTTTTGGATATATAGGAAACACTAGCTTTGTAGCTGATGAAAACATCAAAAGCCCAATTAAGTATTTGACATATTTTTTATTTATACATTTTCACCATAACTTCGCAAAAATATGTCTCAATAGTAGGCAAAAATTACTCACCATCATGTTCTTTCCCCAGCCCGTCGCAATGCATTCATGGTCGCCCACCTTCGGCGTCTTGAAATGCACTCTAATCGGTCTCACGAAGGGACTATTCGTTGGGAAACCTGGTGTCACCTGGTGGACACATTTGCGGTAGAAATGTTTTCTTTAGCCATTATTTCAAAAACATTGACCCTTTATTTAAAAAAGGAACAAGAGAGGTCGTTCAAGAGTGAAATGGAAGGATGGTGTAATAGTGGTAACGGAAAGAAGAGATATGTTACAAAATAATTTGTGCAAAACAACAAAATGGCGACTTGGATGGCCATATACGGCCAAAATAGTGTCTTATTTTTATGCTTTCATAAAACAATATATTGGAAAACTTTCAGTTCTGGATGTTAAATTTATGGGCTCTCTTACTTTTTGAAGTTTAAGTTTATGGTATGAATATTCAAAAGTTGAATGCTCACTGCAATATAATCACGAAAATCTTGTGTGAAATTATCCTTACTATATTATTTGATGCGAATACTTCAAACGTTGTGGTTTATTCATCTATGTTTCTTTTGTTGACGTAAGAAAAGACTGCTGTTCCTGGTTATCGTTATAATTGTAGCTGTGCCAAATTGGAGATTGAAATATCATATTGGAGACCAAATATCAAAAAATCGATTGACGGAAAACTGTCTCTTCGTTCGCTTGCACGTCTGCCTGCCCGACTGTCCCTGTGTTCCTCGTCCGTCTGTCCCTCTGTCCCTCTGTCCGTCCGTCCGTCCGTCCGTCCGTCCGTCCGTCCCTCCGTCCGTCCCTCCGGCCGTCCCTCCGGCCGTCAGTCCGTTCGTCCGTCTGTCCGTTCGTTCTGTCCGTTCGTCTGTCCTTCTATCTGTCCGTCTGTCCCTCCCTTTGCCCGTCCGTCCTTCTGTCCCAGTGTTCTTCCGACTGTCCGTCTGTCCGACTATATATCCGTCTGTGAACAACGCTAGCCGCTAAACCGGAAGAAGACTTTTCAGCAAAATTGATATTCTGCGATTTATCTAAGTGATGTCGCGGCTCCGTGAATTTGAAACGGAAATTTTGATTATGGGGGGTACTTTTAATGAAGCCTCAACATTTTGAAAATTTTCTCAAAAATGGCTTGAAATTTTTATTTTTATGATCTGATGAAGCAAAAGAGCACAAGGAAATGGCGTAGGTCTGATTATCAATGCCCATCATGAATTTCCAAAAATTGCAAAAATTCAACGGTTTTCGGCTTCTTCCTTCAACTACAATAATATAGATGAAATTTTACTTAAGGTAGTATATTCGTTAGATAGACAACGGTGAAGTGCCCCCCTCAAATAATATTAATGAAAGCAAAATCTCTGTTCCAGGTGGTAAGAAAAATCTTGCGTTTACCGGTCTAATTTTTTAATTAAATAAGTTTAAATTCGTACCGGCTCGTACGCAAATGTTTCGCAGGTCTAGGTTTTTTGAAGTTATTGAAGTTATATAGTGAAAGTACTTTCTTCTTTTATTCAATAAGTACTATTTTTTTTAGGAATCCGATGGTATTGACTCTAACATAACTCACCGGGAATTGTGAGGAGTAATTGATAAAAAAAAAAAACTGCGTAAAATTCATCTCAGCAGGAAGTATTGGCTCTCGGCCTAGGACTTATACTTTACGAATCGTGCTATGTAACCACTGGTTCTCTTGGGATACGAGATACAACCACCCTAACGTAAAATCTTACGAATGCACAACGACAAACACACGAAGTCCTTTTCGCGGGGAAAATGTATTTCTTTCCAAAGCATTTTAAGGGAATTAAAGAGTTTATTCATTATGTTGCTTTGAAATACATACATTTATTTATCCGTCACTCCAAAGTTCTCGGTGATATTTTCAGTGTGTATGCTTGCCTGGCTCTCCCAAGGCCAATAGCGCTAAACGTATGATCGCGTGTAAGCCCAGTAACACTAACCCAACTTCATAAGTTGAAATGATTAATGAGCACTCACTCGTAGAAGAGCAATATCATTCTCGTAGAAAACGTTGCCAAACTCTTCGTGCATGTAAATATTTGATATGTTTACAACAATGCGGTTGGGATCGGTAGGCACTGACAGATCCCGTGTTCCTGCTACGACGACGTGATCTGTAGTTTGCTTCCTGTGGAATTCAGAATTCGTTAGAATATTTTGTGTAGTATTTCTTAGCAATATTAGTGTTGCATTTGTAGTTTCATCAAACTTGCAAGTATCTATGGTAAAAATGAAGGAGTTTTGGCCTCCTAAACTGAATGGATATGTGACAGGAATCACATCGTTATTCTATCTTCAATGACAACTTAAATGCAGCAACGTTTCGTATTTATGAATAAGAAAAAAATTTTCTACGAGCCTTAATACTGCATTAATACGTCGCGTTAACAAAAACACTCACGAAATGATTTTACTACAGAAACATTCAGAGGTAATATCACAGTTTAATAACAGTCTAACAGTCTTCACGATTACTGCTCTATTTTCATTTTAAAATCATACCAAATTAAAAGAGTACTACACGAATTCTCTCAACAAAAGATATTCTGTATTCTAGTATAAGTACCATTAATAAAATTTGTCAGCTGTCAGCTTCGAACATAACTAGAGTTGTCACGTTGCCAGTGTCAGAAAACAGAAGATTTCGATGAGGGGATGGGTACAAGAGAAAAAAGTCCAATTTATTTCGGAATTTATTACGAAATCTATTATTATTTCTTCGTAAACTACTTGCGTAATGCAGAGAAAGTACTGTAATGCTGATCCAAAAAACTGTGATGTTTTAATTGAAAAACTCATATTGTGTAAGATATTTTTTATAAATTGTATAATTTACGCGAAAACTACTCGTTTAATAAAAAAAATTACTTATTTAAAGGCCTAATTTTTAGAACAGATTTTCTTTAATAGTTAAGTGGTAGGAAACAAGAAAAAATGTTGGTTTAATTTTGAAAATTGGTTTGAGCCGATGAACACGAATATTAGGTTCGCCAAGAAGAATTTGGACTGAAAACACGTTTTTAAGCAAAAATTTGTAAAAATCCCGACTACTTCAGTTTTTTTCAATATATCTAAAAAACAATCCGTTTTTCGTAAAAAATGATCTTATGTGAAATAAAAGAAGATAAAATTACGTACATTTAATAACATTAAGCTGTTCCTCTTACCCGACAAAAACTTAACGGAATATTTCACCAGGTTTATAAACGCTCAATGCCCAAGAAGGGCCAAGAAATGTCTTGCGAAGACTGAAAATGGCACACCACTTATCCTCTCTCATTCATTAACTTCTACATGTAATTTACATCAAATAAAGTTGTGGAAAAATAAATATGCCGTCTTTCGAATCGTTTTACATTTCAATTGGAACAAGAAAAGTAGGTAACTTATAATTAATTGATATTTAAAAAATGAAAATAAATATTTTGGAAGGCGATTCATTGCACCTTTACCAACGCACAGATTTCGAAGGCCCTGGTCTTTGAAGACATCTGATACATACAAAGTCATTAGCGGATCTTTCAGTACTGTCACTCTTGTATATTATATTGTTTCTACTGATTGTTTATGATTGATATTATTGCATGTAATATCTTGTAGAATATCCAGATCGAGGTGTTTATTTTCTGTCATTTTCTAATTATGCTCTCCGAAAGAGTAACTCGCGCCCGTTTGTAAAACGTTTGCAATTTTCCAGCATTCTGAATTCAACGAAAATAAGACCAATGCTATTTTTATGCGTATTTTCTTCGAAAAAGGAAGTTACTCGTAATAGAAATATGTGGGTCAATTTTTGATAAAATTTAGTTGAGGTTTTCTGTAAAGACCTTCTGTCCAATCAAAATGTACTTTTCAAATTCGCAGGGCCGCAAGTTCGGTCCAATTATTTGGGCAATGTCAATTTTGGTGAAAACTGTCTTAACGTAATCGGTTAGTGTTTGTTGACGCTACCGACGCTAGTCTTGACCGCAGACGAACAGGCTCCTTTGCCGTGAACCAATTTTGTCGGTATCAAGGAACCACGAAACGTGAATTCTGATAACGTGACGTGTTAGAGGAAAGTGATTTACTACATCTAAGAATAAAACAGCATTCACATGTTGGGTACCATACACCCACAAAATGAGTTTTTGTTCAAACATCGCCATTCATTGCCACAGAATTACATTACTTTCTCTATACTACATAACGAGTACCTATGTAAGGAAGTAAAAGGCTGACGACCACACAGGTTACAATTAAAATCAAAGATAAAGAGTGTTAAGATAACGAATCAAAAGAAGCAGCCTTCACGCTGCATTTAGGTAGGGGAAGCAGGTGTTAACGCACGAACTGTGGACAACTTCAGGCACGATCGGCTCCAATCTAGTGAAAAGCGAGCGGCACGTTGGCCACTGCAGCAGGCACCGGGACACTCAATTTGAGCAGCGCTTGTTACGGAACGCCCGGCGCCTCGTGGTTTTGAATCAAATGTTCGCGGATCCTTTAAATCGAAAGGGCGGACTAGTGCTCATCTCCACGGTCCCATTTTCTCACAAAACTGTAACTTATTAACATGGCCAATTTTGACAATACATTCGTATTTTCCATTTTCTAAGTAACTGGCCGGCAGTGTGTTGAATTTTTCTATAGCTGTCATACATTGTGGATGTTTAAACTTTTTTCGTTATTTTAATTTAAAGTTGTTAATATAGTGGGGCGATAAATATGTTTGAGATAATTCTTGCAGTAACACTTTATTTTGATAAGATTTTGAAACAAAAATCAATAATTATCAATATAATCTTTTGTAAAGTACGATAATTCTACCACATACATCGCATCCGTACTAAAAAAAATTCTTAAAAATTCACTACAAAAAAGTCCTTAAAATTTCATGTAAACGTAACGTTCAGATACAAAAAGAGTCCCTGAAAATAAAATTATAATTTTTTAAGAGACTCAAAATAAAAATTTCCCGCCAAGATTTAACATTTCTCTTTTTATTATTAAATATTTGAGGAGTCATTCTCATTTATTCTAGACTTCAAAAAAATGTAAGGAGAAAAAAACACGTTTTGTATAGAATATGGAAGTATGAAAATTGGTTAATTTTGGTTAATAAATTTGATTAATAGTTATGAAAATGGTAAATGGTTTTTGTTGGTCACAAATATGTGACACAAGGATCTGCTTATAAGTTAACAATTCTCGCTTACGCACGGACTTCTATTTAACAATGTTTGTTTGTTAATCCTCCTAACCTGAATATAGAAAGTTATCATATCACGCTTAAGCAACACGATAACAAAATCAAGATACTTTCAATTCAAATGTTTAATTTTACTTCCAATTGACTATTTCTGAATGGTGTATTATTTCTTTTTATCATTTCTTTGCTTTGGAGGAGGAAACGAGAATTTATATAGCTAAGTTTGTGACAATAATTGTCAGCTGATTCTCCAAAATACTATCAAGGGCCAGGAAATAGGTGACGTACCGCTACTTCGGACTTTCAAACCTCGCGCATTACTTTTATACCTCGCGCCAATTTCTCTGAACGCAATGTTCACGAGCTCTGGTAAGATAGTTTACCTTGTCCAAGGTCTTTGACATATGTAGAAATGTATCAGTACTTCCTTCATTGATCAACATCTCATCTCAAAATTGCTTAACGCACGAGGACCCAAGTATTTCAAATAAATTTTACTTTGAGAAGTTGACATTAAGATAATTACCCGTAGATACAGTAACTAGTAGTCAAAACATGATATTTGTCAAGGACTATGCCTCCACATTTAAGATTCATCTTGTTTCCTACAACTTCATGGATTGAAATCTGTGAAAATATGAAAAAAATATGAATTAGTGGAAAATGAGACACGTCTACATCATTGACAATATGGGATTGGTTCATACGTGCTAGTCACTTAATTAAAATCCTAGATTGCCAACCTTTCGGAAATTTATTGTTCCCGCACCAGGACTTACTATAGTTGACTGTTGAAGAACAACATAAAAAAATGAACCATCACATGGAATAATGTTCTTCAACATTGAACTATAATAGTCCCTGTTGCGGAAACAATAAAGTTCCGAAACGTTGGCAATCTAGGATTTTAATTAAGTGACCAACGACCATGAACTAATCCCTTAATTAACACTGTAGTCGTGATTTCAAGAAGTATCATTGACATTGTTGCTGTCCAGAGAGGAAACAACGAAACTGAAAAATAAGCTTTTAAATCAATTTTTAAAATTGGCAGTGGCATGGCCTAGTTTTTGAAAAAGTATATGGTGTGAAAATTAAGGAATGAGACTGTTTCCCCAAACTTTTTCTAATAAAATTGCAATTCAACGTTAGAACGTTAGAACGTTAGAACGTGAGAAAAAGTCGCATGAACTCAAGTCGGATGGATGAAGCAACTGAGTAGCCACAGGAATGGTTTTAGTGGCCAAACACTTATTGATTGAAATCGCTGTGGCAAGGTGCATTGGCATAATGCAACTACCCCATGATTTTTATTTATGGTCTCACAGGCATGGCCCTTTTTCGAAGTCTTGCGAGGACATTTCGATAAAAATGTTGATTCATCGTTTCACCTTGAGAAACAGTCTTGTTATAAATATTGTCAAAAATCAGCATGTATTTGATCTTCAACTTCTTTTTTTTTTTTTTTTTTTTTTTGTTTATTTTGACCTTGGAGAGGTTGAAATGTGCCACTCTATGCTCTAGCGCATTGTTTCCGGGTCAAACCAAATGATATGACATATGTCTAGGTGGTGTTGGTCAAGCTCAAACACCCAAGACTCGTCAATCCAAAACCATTATAATGTATTCCAGAAAATGAGGAAAAATTTTAATTACTTACTAAAAATTACGGAACATTTCTTTCCTGACGTCCTTTTACTCTGGCAAAAGGTTTTCCGGATCCAGTTTTCGCAGATTTTTCTCCTCAATTCATTGATTAAAATTCGATGGACAGTGGCTGTGGTAGGAGTAAAATCCAACACTTCCCCGATCATTCGAACGTTAACCAACGATCTGAACCCACAAGATTCCTGCTTCCATCAACATTATCAGTTCCTGAAGGTGAAGACCTTCCGTCCCGATGTTCATCTTAAATCGATTCTCTTCCTTCTGGAAATGCCTTAAACTGCCAAACAAACCGAGGCTCTGGACAAAGCACTCACTACAGACCAGCCGCAATTTTTCAAAAGTTTCTGTTGAATTGCAGAAGTCTGAAGTAAAACATAAGAGCATACCGATGCTCGAAATTGATGTCAATCATTTTTAAAACGCACTATAAAAAACTTTGTAACGAATAACGTCACTACGGCCAACTAAACGACTCTGGCGAGTGGTGGTTCGAACTTGTACTGGCGGTGTATCAATGTTCACCTGCCGCCCCATCACGTCCCGTGACCACAGTGTTGCCAGATCAAACTTTGAGGATCATGTCTCATTACTGAGGGGTGGATTTTAATGAAATGTCATTTTTTCCTTTTCATTTTAGAACAATTCCGTTTAATCTACAAATTAATTTTATGTTATGACAAAAGGAAAGGACCCATTTTTATATAATTTGTTTCATTTTTCGTCAATTTCGACTAATAATTTTACCTTTTCCGCCATTTTAATGCATTTTTGCTGATTTCATTGATTTTAATATCATTTTAATGGTACTTGCTTCAAATTATATTTACGAAAAGCAACAAATGTTCTCCACAGAATTCGTGAGTAGCCTATTCGATTTCTTCGCTCAGAAATTGTAATATCAGTCACTGTATATAATGTAAGGTTCCTGTGACGGTAAGGTTCCTGTAAGGAATGTGTTCCTGTATCAAGGCCATTGTTGGTTCGGTCGATTTTGAGATAACTTAAGACAGAAATTTTCTGGTAAAGAACAGTCCAAACCAAACGTTTGTCAGCTGAGAGCACTTGAACGAATAGAAGCAGCCTGGATTTCATCAGTAACGTGTCAAGCTTGAGTTGTTCATTTGAAGTGATTTTGATCAAATTTGTAACATTTTTCTCTGCTTTTAAGGCATTTTAAAAAATTTTAGAGAATTTTATTGATCATTTTTGGCAATGTTTGAGGTCATCAAAATTAGCTCCTACTCATTATTTATTTTTTTTATATCGAGAGAGACTAAAGTAAGATTTGCAACGTGATAGGCAAGTCTGGCTGTATGAGACCATTGGGGATTCCACGAAGCGTTTCGCATGCCGACGGTTTTGATTAAAAAAAACGAAGTATTGGTAACAAATGAAAAAGTGTTTTTCAGCTTCTTATATATGTTGTAAATGTTTAACAATATTAAGCATATAATATTGACTTATTTATTCTTGCAATTTTCTATAGTTAAAGATATTTTGAGAATTCTTTCACGCGTTTATGTTCGATTTTGATCCTTACAATCAACATAAAAGGGAAAATGAAAAAAAAATACATTTTCCTTCTTTTTTAAGAATATCTCACGTTGTGATGGATAATAAAAGTAACTCAATACAAATTTTATCCCTGTAAATTCTCTGCAGTTTCCCAAAATTTCAACCTCGTATCTTATAATTTGCACCCAACAGCTCAACATAAATAAAACAGTAATTTAATAATTTCTTATTTATTTTCTTAAAATTGGGTTTAATTTGATTAACTTTAGTATTTTTTCTGTTTTAGGTTTATTAGAAAAGATAAATAATGGAAAACAAAATTGTAAGAATAATATTATTAGGCGAAAACCTTTTTTTACAGAGTTACGATTTTCAACAAAAAACATTTTTATCCCCTGGAAGCAGTTTTACCTATCTTAATTCGCTGCCCCCTTTCCGAGCTTTACTAATATCTAATGAACATAATTTTCTTGCGGTAGTGTATTTGTTGTTTTTTTGTTTAAAATCTGAAATTACTAAATTGGAATAATTGTTTATTCTTCTGCTTTACCTGGTATGGAAACTCGGCGTTTTTCGCATACTTAGCACTGATGATTTTACCACCTCCATGAGCTTGTAAATCTGAAATCATGACAGAAAATTCATTTTTTTCTGAATTTTTTTATAAAATTACAAAAAAAGATTAATTCACTTACGTAGTTGTCCTAAAATAATGCCCCAAATTAAATATCCAATTGAACAATGTGTGAGAATCATCTCTCTTTCCAATTGTCTTGAGTAAATAAGATAATTTGTTTTGTCTTAAATTCTTCAATTTATTTTATTTAAATGTTGCCTTCGTTCATTTCAGAATATTTCTTGCAATATTTACTAAAATAATATCTGAATAAGGGAAGTATAAAAGTTGAAAATGCAACTTTTATATTAATGATAAATGTGATTACATTTTTCGATGTGAAAATAACAATTTATTTTAAAATAAGTTTGTAAATCATATTTAGAGTGTACGTGCGTTTCAGTCCGAGCAATAAAGAGCTCACAAAGGAGTTAATACCTTATTCCTAAACTAAAAAAATGCGCATGGACACGCGCGCGTACGTACACATACATACACGCACGCGCGTACGTATGTGAACACACAAACACTTCGTCTTTTTAAAATTATGTTTCGAAAAGAAGTTTTACCTAAGGATGTACGGAAGTGTAAGCATTTGAGTCACTAATTGCTAGCTGTGTTTTATGTACCAATTGCGAAAAGATCGGAATGCTAGATGGTAATATCATTCGCACTGGGTGAAACGTCTGTCGGCTCGTAACTCCGATGAATTATGGCAAGACACTTAATGGTATCCACACTTATACAGAATATAATGTAAAACAGTTGAAAAGCCATTTCTAGAAGTGGTGAGCAAAAACAATCGCATTACAAAATAAAAGAATTACTGTAAACGAATGTGTATAAATTACAAATTTTACGTGAAGTAATAAGTATTGGTCCATTATTGATTTAATTAACAACACATATCCAGATGTGCCGACTTGTATTCAATTCCTTCAATACGATTTACTTGATGTAATATTAATAAACACACTTTTAATATTCAGATTAGTATGCATCCACATGCAGCACGTCGCCCTTTCGTATGGGACAACGTTGCTACCATACCATTCATTAATTACATGAAATATGCTTATGGAATTTAGAATTGATAGTGATCCTTATTTTGGTAAGTGTGGGGTAAAATATATGGGGTGAATGAGATATCAACCACAAAATCATTATCATGGGGTACCACAAAATCTCAGCTGCCACCACAGAATTTAAGTGTGGGGTTTTTATCACATCATTGAAAACGTAAAAATATGAAGTCTTGAAATTTTCAGAGCGATTATAGTATACTAAGATTAAATACTGCCGAATTGATTTTTTAAATAGTTTTTTTAGTTTCTCGTCTATTCGTTGTGCAGTACAGAGAAAGTATTATTGTTACGATTCTATGTGGTAAATTAAAACACAGTTATTATTTTAACAAAAAAAACGTTTATTTTGTTTCTTAAAGATACACTAAAAATAATTTATGTACTGTGACAGTATATTCAGACGCGTTCAAATTAAATACAGAAACATTAAAATTAGGATTAAAAACACATTAATTTTGTATGTCAATAAAAACAAAAAACATGTGAAAGGGCATGAGTGAAAGTTTTTTTCTCAATTTTATTGATCTTCTAAAGAACTGTATGTCAATAAATTACAACAGGACATATTTACAAATAATGACACGTCGCAACCATATAATATTTCGTAAATAGAAAGATTTCCATGTTAATAAATTAATTTTCCATAATATGAATGAGACAGTTGCATGTTCTCACAAGTGTGACGGACGATTACTAACAATATATTCAAATAAGAAAACCAGTGATTAGAAAAAGAGCTACGAATATTATAAATATCTTGGAATATATTTAGGAATTTATGGAAACGCTAAAAGGCTATTAAAGACAACATAATATAAAAAAGGACGTAATGAACCAGTATTCTCAGAGAAGAGGTTTTGTTGAAAAACTACGCAGTATAGTGGATCAGAACAACAAGGATTGTTTAGATCAGATGTGATTGAGATGCCGTGATGAGCGCATCGTGTTATTTTGTTCCTAGGAATGTTTACTTGATGAGATGATCTTGAGTTGCCGTAGAAAACGCATCACGTTTTATTTTAATTGTAGATTGTGATCTAAAAGAAGTTCATGGGAATAATTTTCAGTGTGTTGCAAAACATTATTTACCCCTGTGGCCAGAAAAGACCCCAAAGTCTAAGGGTTAACAGGTGGTGTGTCTACGTCTGTACGTTATCTTACCTCCAGTTGCTAGCTTTGGTTGTCATTACAACATGGCGGGTTTCCAGTTCGTTTTTAGTTGCAAAATCGCCCAATTGACAGCCCAACGAGCCACATGTGGCTGTTGGTAATATTTTTCTCACGCCCTGTGCGCCATCTTGTGGTTCACAATTAGTCTTCCATTAGCCACATAATGAGTCACGTGCAGGCTTCACTCTAAAGGTCTCGTAAGACACTTCTGCATTACAGGCAATACTTTTCTATATGTCAAATGTTCGAGGTGGCCTCCTTTTAGCATTTGACATTTACGAAAGTTGTGACTGCCACACTGTTATAAGGTTGTTTATATCGAGATAATCATTCAATATGTGGCCGTGGCCTCACACAAACCACAGTTAATAGAAATGTGTCACAAGCTAGTGTTCACAGCTATAGGCAGTGATACTCAGTGTGTTCATTGGGAAATGGGAATTAGATTATTTTTGCAAATGCCTCAAGTACTCCGCAATTCTTGATTTGTAAACAATTAAGAGATGTAATTTGAAACGTTACTACTCAGTTTCAGACCTCACTTCTGTTTCAGTTCTTTCAGTAATGTGAGCAGCGCCTCTCTCCCTTTCCCCTGCCGTCAGGCTGACAAGCAGCGGACCACTCCAAATAGTCAGCCCTCTTGAGCAGCTCAATTTTTCAGAGCTTGATATCTATCAGATATCTCACAAAGTAATGTCCTCTATCAGATATCTCACACAGTAATATCCGAGCTGTCTGGTCGGGAGTGTAAGGGATCACATGAGGGCGAAGTATTATTTTGAATAAATTTAAACTTGTACGGAACCAACGAGGTTCTTTTACGTTCGATAAGCGTTTCATGAGGCACGGAGGATTTTCTACCTTTCGAAAATGCACCGCACCCAGGCAAACTCTGAAATTTGTTTGGGCGAAAACCAGTGTGTTAGTCTTTTTACCATTTAGATGCCAACCACAAGTAATAGAAAAGGCCTAATCATCTTCATCATGTAGTGTCGGCAACAAAGAAATTCGACGATATCGGTAAGAAAGGTGACAATTTACTTTATTAATATCAGTGTAATTTTATATGTTAAAATGTGAGTCCTTAGGGAATTAGGAAGTTTTTCTTAAAAGAAATAAAGAAATCCTCTTAAGGTTTGCGTAAGAAAATTATAAATTTATTATATGAGTATTTAACATAAATAACATGATTTATAAATAAGACACATTTTTTCAACGCTCGAATAAACATTTGGCTGTATATCCTATTTGGGTCTTTAAACACATGAAAATGTACAATACAGACATAAAAACAACATTGGTCGCGCAGTGCCGTTGAGAACAGACTGGTACGCCTTCCACCGCAGGCACACTGGTTCCATTTCAGATGGTTCTAAGTGGAATTTGAGGAGGACAAAGCGGGTTTGCGGCGAGTTTTCCCTGCCAATATGCACCCCACCAATAATTCCGTACCTTATCCTCTCATTAACCACCATTTTCAACATCCAAGGATCACAACGGCGACTAGGCGATTACAGAGGAACCAGCTGTGAAGGACCATGGCTGTCTGTGCGGGTTATCGATAGGTAGGGACCCGCCCTGGTAAACTAGAGAGGGGTAAAGGTGAGGAAGTTGGAGACGCTACCCCTAAGACCCAAATTACGGAAGATGAGGTTTGGGTGCAATGCCAGGCAGGACGATGGGTACAGCTTCACAGCTTCGTTGAAACTGTCCCCTGAGGGAGGTAGAACAGAATGTAGTTCCATTAAAACAAGTGTCCATAATTTGAATTCATTGGTTTCATTTGAACGTATTTTCTTTTCAAGGAATGTTGCTGGACTAGGAAAAACTTTGTGAATTTATATTAATATTTAAATCAATGTATCTGAACGAAAATATATAAATAAATGCTTCCGTGTTATGAAGTTCGCAATATTAGCAGAGATGCAATTGCTGGCAATGTCACAGATGCTCATCTGCGAACGTGGCGGTAGAAAAGGCCGCTGTCTGAGTAGCTGCGCCCTAGCGTCAGCTGAATCCACTCCTTGTAGTAAGCGATGTCGGCGTAGATCCCCGGGTAGTTTGGTTGAGCACAGTCTTCGCCCCAAGACACAAGTCCGGTCAGTTGACCTCCGCAGACAAGAGGGCCACCCGAGTCGCCCTGCAACAGAAGAGAAGTACTTTGTAGATAGGGAGGTGAAACAAATGTTATGGTGTCGTCCATAAATTACGTAATGCTACAGAAAGGGAAGGGAGTTTGAGGCGGAATTGATTTGCGTTACCTAAGGGTATGGAGTCATAGTTTAATGTTATGTAACGTTGATATTTTTTTAAATGTCAGCACATGCTGCAATAGTTCCTTTTTTTAGTCTTGTACTAATAAATTAAAACTAATTATTTCTTTAAATGCTGAAAAGGCGGAATCCAAGAGAAATAGCAGAATGCGGCGGAGACACCAGGCGTAAAAGCTCGTTACACCACTACCAAAAGATCCAGGGACTAAATAACGACTATAAACCATTGTAAAATAATTAACAAAAAAGAATACTGCTAAAATTCAGCCATACAGAAATCTAAAACAATTTCCTGTCACTACTTGGCTGTCCTGGAGACCCGGCATCCTAGGTTCTGGTGCCAAGGTTTCGTCCGTCATTCCGCAGCCTTCCTCAGGGCGACATGCAATTCGAAGTTTTCGTTACGTTTTAGCAGTTAGAGTAAGTAAAAACTTGGATGTTTGCACTTTATTATTTAGGGATATGTTGCTAACAATAAAAAAAAATTAAAAAATCGGATCACTATGAAATCACGTCATTATATTGTGCTGTTGGAAGATCTGGCGGCACTTTTTGATAATTTACAAAGCTCAAAATTCAGTAGTTTGAGTGAAATTGGGATTAGAAGAGGGGTAGTTAGATTGGAAATTCTTTCAATTTAGAGAAGAAAGAAATTCCCTACAAACCGTTTCAGAACTGTTAAAGGAAGTGACAGAATTCAAAGGTGTAACTACTGCCTTCGTTCTCAGAATGAACAAGTCAGATGTTTTCGATGATTGGATGTATTTTTAGAACTGTACTTGTACATCATCAACTTGACTTAGCCCTCTTCAGAATAGAAAATATTTTTAATGCAAGAGTTTCTCAGAGCTATTTAATGGGCAATATGTAAGATAAATTTTAAAATGAAAAAAACAAAAACAATAACTTGCACAGCATTTCGTTTATAATCAATGTAAGTATTATAATACCAAGGTTTGTAATACTCTAAAAGGTACAAAATATTATTTACAGAGGGTATTTTTTTAATGTGCCCTTGGCTATTCTTGTTAATGCAAAGTAAATTCTTTTTGGTAAGGACAATAGCAAAGAATAATGAAATATTTCCATTTAACTTTCTCGTTTGCGTTGTCCTCGTTACTTTCCGATGTGTAAATTGTAATATGATATATAAGTAAAATTATTGTATGAAAGGTAATAAGTAAAATTAATGTATGATACTTGAGAAGAAAAAAATGATTTTAGATTAATCACCAAAATTTTCAGTTGATTTCCAACTACAATGATTGTACTCATTTGAGGTATACTGATGAAGTTATCTAAAAATTGTAATCAACTGATTCTAGCGTTTTTTCTAGCGTGTATTGATCCAATTTTATAGGCCTAATTCTCTGATTTAACGATCATTGAACATAGTGCAATACACAATTTGTAGAAAATTTAATTGATTTTCATATTTCTATATTTGCATTTTTTTCCTAGGGCTTTTATCCAGCCGACAGCCGGTTGCCCTTTACGTCCCAAAGGGACCATACACTAGACAAACACTCTTGCGGGCTCGTCTGATCTGGGGTCAACAGAACGTGAGGCCCCCCGCGACAACACACACAAAGTCAAGGGACAAACAGCCATGCCCAAGGCGGGACTCGAACCCGCGACCCTTCGGACCGAAGCGCTGAGTCGGTACTCGCTCTTAGCCACCTCGGCCATCCAGGTCGGCATTTGCCTTTTTTTAAGCAATCCTTTTTAGGAAGAATGGGAATGGAAGGAGAACGTCGACAGTTTTTCCTCGTTACATTTCGTTACTTCCCATTATTTGTCAGTATTCCATCAAACATCATTCGCTATCTAAAACATTTACACTAAGAAAGTAACTAAATTGATGCATACCGAAATCGAATAATCAGCCAACAGAAATATCAATATTTTTTTTGAAAAAATATCATAACTTTATGGCAAATTTTGTGAATAATTTTGAATTCAAAAACAGTGTGTGATAATGACGTCTATGAACTTACGTCGCAAGCGTCCTTTAGCCCCTCGATGTAGCCAGCGCAGAGCATGCCAGGGATGAAGAAGCCATCGTCATAGTCCTTGTAGAGGCTTTCGCACTCGTCGTAGTTGATGAAAGGCAGGTCCAGAGCTTGTAGAATATTCGGGTAAGGGGAAGGCAACTGAAATCATAATGGAAAATTAAAACCAGGTGCAAATAAAATACAACAGACCGATCAAGGCCAATATTATTGTTACTTTTATTGTTATCGTTATTTCTCTACTTCACGACTAAAAATGTTATGAGTCGGTTGAGTATAAAATCGACTCCATTTTGCAACCAGCTTCCTAAAGAGCAGATCTAGGGACTGTCCGTGTCTCTACAATACTTTGCGCAAAATATTACAAATAATGTCTTACCCTTCCCATGTTTTTTAATAATTATTGAAGTTAAGCCAAATCTCTTACACAATTTTCCAGAGTAAATCTCATAACTCCGATAACTATCGGGATGACCTGCGATGTTACTCCCCACATTCGTTTAATTTCGATTTCCAAATTCTTGTATTTAAGACTATTATTATTATTATTATTATTATTATTATTATTATTATTATTATTATTATTATTATTATTATTATTATTATTATTGGAATTGAAAGCTTTTACACTACACAAGGATGGCTCGTGCCATCCCCAAATGCAGTCCATTCCCAACCAGCTTCGAAACGTAGCAAATTGGATGACACCTGTATGTTTTACACGTTTCCAGGATATATGCAGTGCCTTTCAATATAATGTCGTGGATTGTACCATAATTAATAGAGACCAATATTAAAAAAAGCGTATTGAAAGTGAAAGGTAGTTATTCCAGGATCGTACATTATAATTCATCCAACGTTAAAAGTATTTTGTTAATTATAAAATTGCATTGTTAATTTTAATAGTATATTATTTTCATTTCATTATAATAAAATTGACATTTATTTCGCTTTATTGGATCACACATACATACAATCACA
>BLKR01009073.1:212500-224543 GCA_011170035.1 Teleogryllus occipitalis | reverse complement strand
GCTGTGTTTACTCTTTCTATTTTCCTTGAATTTTTTGTATTTTTGCAAGTAAAATTTATTTCATGTGTACTTCCAAGAGCTATAATTTGAAAATGTTCCAAAACAGGAAATATCCTTTTTTTTACGTTTTAAGTACAAATACTAACACTAAAAACAAAATTATAGAGATGATGTGTGCTAATGTGATCATGTTGATTTCCAAAGTACGTAATTGCCTTTTTCACTCATAAAACATTGACCCCTCTGCTTCCGACTAAGAAATCAACCTTCATGTGCAGAGGAGGGCGATGCAATGAACGAGGAAGTACGCAGTCTTCCGAGAATTAGAAAAACCTGGAGGGATGCGGATCTTTTCAATTTACATGAAACTCTTGAATCTAGTTGCCAGAGAGCTGGTGATGTAGTAGCATAAATTAGGTGAGACACAATCTTCTCTTGGGGCTATTTACGGTTCATCTCTACCAATTGCACCGTGTGTTATAAAAGCTAGTAGAAGCACAACTCCACTTTTCAACATTACCGTAATTAAAAAGCATCATTCATGATGATTTGAAGAAGGGCAAAATGAGATACCAGTGGAAGTTGTAATGGACGTAGTTACTTAAAATACATGGTAAAGCTGGTGGCATGGTTGTTAATTTGTTCCTCTATTAGTTTCCCTGCAGATCACTGTCAACAGTTCTAAGACATCACAAACAATTCTTCGTACGTGCTTTAATTAAATCCTTAAAACCTTATATACCTATATCCCACGATGTGTTTGTTAATTTGTTAAAGCCCCGAGGGAAAGAAATAGGCATAGCACATGTTAGGTAATGTAATATAGTCATTTGGGAAATACAAGAACACTTCCTTTGATTAACGACTTGCTTCATAGTTTCCCATTTCCTTTCGTCAACCACAACCACTAAGATATTGGTTAGTGGTTGTCGGCAACGAGATTACTCCTTGCGAAGTTGATTCCTTTGTCGGAAGAAAATGGAAGTAGAACTTAATGTAATGATTACTAGGAATACTTCGCGTTGCAATAACGATAACTTTTTATTAAGTAATTCAATTTAGTCATACTTAGCTAATGAATAGCAATCAATGCTGTCGGGCCGACAAACCTAGCAAAAATCTGATATTTACCCTGCGCACAGATGCAAGTTTATGAGTCTCGTGGCCAGAGCAAATATAAAAATCTTGTAGCTAGAATACTGTAATTATTGTCGTGATTTCTATCGTCGTCATCGCTGTGATTTAATAATGCAATGTTTATTTAAATTCAGGAAATTGTAATTCGTTTGTAACAGCGAGACGCAATCAATAATTAACTGTAAAAAGGAGCTTGTGAATAATTCGTTCATATAACTCGTTAGTAGTGAGTTTTCATTTCTACTTTTCAGCAAATTATTAGCAATATTATTGTGATTAAATATTACTTAAATTAGGAAGACACTGTAGTGAGACTCGCTGTTCTCCTCACTTTCTTCGAAAACAACAGCCGCGAAACTGCTCGAACAGCCATTATGAAGATTTTAACACAACTAATAGAGAGTATGGAAATGTTTTCCTTGTTCTCTCGTGTCTGTTTCTGATCACCAACGAGAATCATCACCTTGATAAATAATTTGAAAAAATCCTTCGTACGCATTCCTTCGGAGGGGTAGTAAATCCGGCTGTCCCATGTAGTAGATTTACTGCATGTAAAAGATCCTCAAGCCTAAAAGAAGCCTCTGAGCAAAATTGAGATCCGCCTCTTTCGTCGCCCAAGATAATACCTCCTTTCTCAGCTAGGTGGTGAAAGGAGCGTAGCGAAATTTGCGTGGTTAGACGGAAGAGCGAGCCTGATGGCCCGAGTCTCGCCACGTAAAATAAGGCATTAACTAACTAACTAACTTTCTCTCGCTGATTTCCTAAGAAAAATATTACGAACTACCACTGATGAAGGGACACTGATTAACGCCGCCGTGAGCCTTTCGTCGGCTGCGCCCGTTTGCCGGTGTAGTTCTCGCTTGGAGAGCGGCGACGATATCACCCGCAATGTTGCGGGGATTGTTTAAATGGTGCGACTGGAATTAGTGGGGGTTTACGAGGCGTTATTAATGTGGTCTCTCCGGACAACCTCGGATCAATGCCTGTGCAATACCGTAATAAACGGGCCTTGGACACCGAGCGATCTTTCCTACTTCATCCTTAATTCATTCTCTCCCATTACACGATACACACACGTACTACATGCACTGCCCTACCATACCTGACGGGAGTCCAGTCGAGAAGTTAAGAGTTTATTCCGACCGGTCGTTACGCCCCTGAGGGGGGGAGGGCTCAAGCAACATATAGGTCAATGCCTCATCTCAAGTTTAAGCGGGGAGAAACACCATCTTCCAGATATAAAACTGTGCTTAGATGGCAAAATGGTATGTCTTATTGTCATGACATGACATAAGTCACTCTTGTTTGTTAATATTTTAGGAGGAGGCAATAGGAGGTAAATTTCTTTTGTAATTTATGAAAAACAATGATAACAAATTGCAATAAGACAAAAGCCACAGAGTAATTTTTCATGACAGCTTGGTGCTTAAAATTGCTGTCATGGAAAATTTTTAAAAAGTGACGTATAAGTTATGACATTTTGCATTCTTCACACAAAAGCACTACACTCATGACTAATGAGCAAAGTCGGTAGTTGACACTCTAGGAAACCCGAAATGCTTGGTAAGCTGTCCCTCGAGCTACAAATTCGACTGAAAACATCCCAGCGTCATGCGGAATGGGAACCCACAGCCACGGTGTCCCCGTACGCGGGTGCACCTGCCCCGACCTCGGAGCCTCTCGCCGGCGCTGATCGGCCGGCTTGGCGGGGTTTCCGGCTTGTCGCGGGCGAGCGGGAAGGGTCCTCGATCGAATCGGCCGCTCGAGGGCTGTCGTGCCCCGCCCCCTCCACCCGCAGCCCGGCACATTGTGCGCCCCTCCCACGCAGTCAGCCTCTCGACATTCTGACGACGCAGCTGCCGTCGGCGCGGCGCGGGAAGGGCGTCAGCGGCGGACGACCGGGCCGGGAGGCAGCATTCCCAGAGGATTCCATTCTCCAAAGAGCCACAGCTAGGTCGAATTCAGCGGCTGTCTGGAGGTGAATTCTAGCGGCCTGCTGCTCTGATCGGTAGTTTTAGGTGGTTTCTCCGATCAACACCAGGCGAATGCCGGAGCAGTACCCTACCAAACGGGACACGGACCGCGCGCGATCTGTTCTTCCTCTTCCTTGTCTTATCCTCTCCCCTTACACACACACTTACACTAACATGCACTACACTACCACATATTCCGGGAGACCGGTCGGGAGCTTAGAGCTTGTCCCGGCTGGGGCGGTGCTCCGCCGGTGGGAGAGTCCTGGTTAGGGGAAAACCCCGATAGCCGACGGTAGGTCGGCGCCGAATCTCGCCATCCAGCGGGGGAAGACCACCACCATCTCCCGAGGAAAAAGCATGCACTACACTTACGGGACTAATGACCGAAGTAATTGACGCGCCCGGAAACACGAAAAAATCAATCAATCAATCCAAAGAGCCACGGATTTTCATTTTACACTTAAAGATATTTGCGAGGGCGAAGATTTAAGACCCATCACTAATCGGAACTACTTGGCTCTACCTACTAATATGAACTATCTACGTCGTCCTCAATGCAAAGGAACATTCAATGGTAGACGTTGTTTCAATTCATCATTTTCTCCCAAGATTGTTTCATGACGTGCCAACAATATAACCGCCGTACACAGTATAGTACAAAGTACGTTTCGTAGGTGATACACACAAGTAGTTTCTCATTATAGGATTTGGATTATCTTTTGCATTCAAAATTTGAAATTCATCGCATTAAAATGCGTTAATGCCGAGAGACTTAAAAATCCTATCTAACAAAGAAAAATGTCTTGAAATAAAATGTCGCGTAGACCGGGAAGAAGGTTGGAACGCTACAGAAATGCGCAGGCGAAAAATGGTGACGTGCAAATCCATTGCACATGCCTCTCATGATGAACGGTTTGTTATTTTTTGCAGGAGCGCTTAATAATTTCTGTAGAGCGCTGCTTGAGGTCCAGAGGAATAATTGGGTTCTGGTTCTCTCATCGAGTAATTGAATTAACCTCTTTTGTGTGTTCGGGTTCATTAGAGAGAGCAATAGACAGACTAAAAGAAAATAGAGAGAGAAGGTGGAGAGATTGAGACGAGAAAGAGGAACGTGAGTCAGAGAGATTGATTGCGTGAGAGTGAGAGGCGAAATGGTGAGGCGATTTTGGAAAATAAAAGCTATTTTGAGCGTTACACCCATCTGCTTCTGTATTTGACATTTCTTTGCTTTTTCAAGGCAGAAAATCAGGCATTCTCTTCAATAGTACAATTAAAGTTCGCTGGTATACGGTTGTGTAGTGGTTAGGTATTAACAATGGCTACTGTCGAATACTCTCCACTACTAGTTCTTGAACGAGGAAGCTCAATTCGCACTCGACGCGCAGGTCACGCGGCATGGCCACCCCTGGCCGCGTTCGCAGAGCTGCGACGGCGTCGGACTGATGCGGGTGGGCGTGGCGGCGGTGGGGGGAGGGGGAGGGATAGAGTTGATCCGACCGCCCCGCGCAGGTACGAGGGAATGCCGGGCTTCCGGCCACCGGCCTCTCCTCTCGCCCCCCCCCCCCGCGCCCGCATAGTGGAATTGGAGCGTCTGTCCTTCCCCAGGGCGCGCCCTCTCCGCTGTCGGTCGCGAGTCGCCAGAACCGCCGCCGCCGCGCTGCTACGTTCCGCCTCGGATACGGCAGGATTAGGGACCTCCTCCCTGTATTCCGCGCTGCAGCACTCGTGTACGGGAGAGAACTCGTTACGGCGATCGTCTTCATTATCAAGGTCGTTAACGCAACTTCCAATGCACATTTATCTCTAATTGGACTCTAATACAAGTTCCGAACATCTAGTACCTTATCAAGTAACATTTTCGAAATACATTATGGAAAATAGTATAATATTGAGGATCGTGAGGGCAGGTCAATAAAAGCCAAATTAGTTTTGTAAAATGTAAGTCAAAATAACTTGACTTTTATTGACCTACCCTCACGAATCTCTACATTATATTTATTACGAGGTCAACACCAACAGAATGAAAAGTAAACAATGTTTGAAGAAAACGAAAATGTTAAAACTTTTAAACCGTATTTTACTAACAGTTATACATTTTACTAAAATGTGCAACGCGAATTCAGTCTTCACAATTTCGAATGAATATCCACAGTTTTCTCTTATAATTCAATTATTTCATACGCTAGGCAAAAATTCTAGCCGCATCTTCATAATTTGCATAGGCTCCTATAGAAACAAACAAAACATAAGAGAACTCAGGTACGAAAGATAAAAGATTAAAATTCCTTAGTAGTAATACAAAGCTAATTTTTACCTTTTCGTAATTATATTAAGGCAATTGTATCGGTTCTTACTGATACTTTATTGCTCGGCTAACCGTAACGTGAGGATTGCCAACGCAATCGTACGACTTTCGAATTGAGCGAAGTGCTAATACCCTATTTTGCTATCTCGTAGAGATCTCTAAGGTATTCCTGTAGTATGCAACACGTTCCTCGATGTATAGAGATATGTTACCATGATTGTACTTCCTCCTGCCTCGACACGCCGGAATAATTAATTGCCCTTCCACGGTTGTACACAGCCCCTGTTCTCCGTTCCCGGTAGGTCAGTTCCACGCCGCCACCGCCATTAAAAAACATTTACGGCACTTTCCCCTGCGACCACGCCCTTCACTTCGCTGAGGCGGCCGGGGGGGGCGGGGCGGCCGGGGGGGGGCGGGGCGGCCGGAGGGGGGGCGGGGCGGTCGGGGGGGGCACCCCAGGGTGCGGCCGGGGGCCGGGCTGCCGGGGGGCGGGGCGACCAGGGGGGGCGGGGCAGCCGGGGGCGGCCATGGGGGCGGGACGGCCGGGGGCAGCGGGGCGGCCGGGGGGCTGGGCGGCCGGAGGCGGGGTGGCGGGGGCGGCGAGGGTGACGGAGGCACGGGGTGTTCCGTGGGCAGCGGCCGCCAGGTCGGGGTTGGGGGCGGAGGCGGCGGGAGCGGTGGCGAGGTTGCGGGTGGCAGGGGCGGGTGCGGAGGGGGGCAGCAGCGGCGTCTGGAGCGGCGGGGCGCGCGGCCGGGCCGGTGGCGGCGGGGTCGCGGTCGGGGTCGCTGATGGCGGGGGCGGTACGAGCACTCAGCTGCGCTCGTCTGCCCCGCCGCCCGCGCCACATGTGGCAACAGCGCGCCGCGCCCCCGCGCTGGCCCGGGGCGCCAGGGGTGTCACGGCGGCGGGGTGGCGACCGCGGCGCGGAGCTCGCCTTCCAAGTGGAATGGCTCAGCAAGGAAGCCACGGTGCAGTTGCGCTTACACTAATTACTTATTGACAACGTCTCTGAGCTATGGCAATATGTACGCTAATTTTCTGTACAGGCATGCAAGAACATCTTGGCGCGCAATTCTGTAACTGGTAACTACCTAGTAAGTTCTAATACAGAAAATCCTGCTCAAACAATAGCAGGAAAATGTAATTGTATTATTTCATGAAATGATATTGCTCAACACATTGAAACGTTAATTCTGTAAGACTACGGTGTACTTCTACAATATCATCAATTCATTTTGTACAAATAGTATGTTTTCTGCAAATTCAGTATTTACTTAAACGTTTGAGTTGCTGGATGCAAACAATGAACGGGTGCTTTATTGCGGAATAATTTTAATTATTAGAGAGTATGAAGTGAAACGGATCCCTCGTGGAATGCAAAGAAGTTCATTTCTTCCTGGACCATTCATCTTCTTTTAGTCTCAAAAATTAAACCCCATGCAATTAATCAATTCGGTATACAATGTTTCTGACAATTTCTACAGCTCATTTGATTGATCGAGCACTTCACTCCATCGTTAGTGGCGAAATAAGTTGTCAGTTCTTTGTCACATATCGTGAGATGTTGAAGTCTGTCTGAATGTTGCTTAACTTTCGTCGTTAAATCATGTTGAATCCACACATCAATATGAAATGTTACAATATTTCCACTCTTCCAGACATAATTTATTATTATTATTATTATTATTATTATTATTATTATTATTATTATTATTATTATTATTATTATTATTGTTGTTGTCATTATTAGCGTATCGGCCATTTCTGACCATGCTACACGTTCTCTTCCTTGGCCCAGTCATATTCTATCCTGGAGAGAGACGCGTGTAATTATGCGGATCAGTTTTTCGCCTTTACCCCTTCGTAAGACAAGGTTGTTAAATGTTAAGCCTTGAACTATGAATTATGAGGTGAGGATGATGAAGGGACAACCATGCCTAAGCAGGACTCGAACCTGCAGCCCCAGCGGCGCAGACGACGACGGCTGCCGAAACCGCCTGTGTCATGGGGCCGGGTTATATTATTTTTGTTATTATTATTATTATTATTATTATTATTATTATTATTATTATTATTATTATTATTATTATTGGGCCGGACTTCCGGCCCAATAACGCCAAATACATTACTGTTATTATTATTATTATTATTATTATTATTATTATTATTATTATTATACATTGTTTTTCTCGGTATTCACCGGATTTTTATTTGACTTTGTGTTGGGTTAATAACGAAGAAATGGGTCAATTCATATTTCGTCGCAATTTAGGAATTTTCGAACAATCCTGCATGTGTTTAAGATGATCGATTTTTGCACAATTTTGTAGGTATATTTTGGTATTTGAATAAGTATTATTATTAATTAATTTCTTCTTATTATTATTATTAATTATAATATAATTAATTTATTATTATTAATTATAATATAATTAATTTATTATTAATTATAATATAATTTATTATTATATAATTAATTTATTATTATTATTATTATTATTATTATTATTATTATTATTATTATTGCGATAATTGTAGTACTGTGGAGTTTAATTAGCGGCCGCTACTTTTCTTCTTAAAGGTCCGGGCACATGAGAGATTTGTCGTGTCCTTGGCGTGCGCTCCGCCCAATCCGCGCCCTGTGCGGGCCGCGCCGCGCGGAGGGCGCTGCGCCCGGGGGGAAGTGGCCGAGCTGCGGGCGGCGGCGGAGGCCACAAGCGGCGCAGAGAAACAGCTGGGCCAGGGCGCAGCGCGCGGACGCTTCGATTGCGCGGGACCCCAGCGGGGACGAGGCAAAGCCAGCACAACTGCGCTGCACGCGGTTAGGGTAGGCGGGACGACGGCCACAGGGCAGCTCTAAGCATGATGAAATGAAGTGGAACACGTTGTGCGTGGCCTCACAAGTTTATTTCAGGAAGAAAGCCTGTCCGTATTCCATTGGATGATACTTCTTTGAGGAAATGAGAAAGAAATGCACACAGGACTTTCTGCGTTACTACAATCCCTGTGGGGTTGAACAGAAATGGTAAAATAAAAGCTCTTTTCCATATACATGTAACTACTTGTATCTTGTATTCATTTTAGTTCATTTTCCGTCCATTATCAGGAGCGGTTAGAAGATCATTCATACCAATTGGAACGCAAGGAAATATCTTGTAGGAAAATACGTATTTCTATATCGTTCTAAGGGTTCATTGATTTTCTTTTCGTTTCACTTCTATTATTCAAGGCTCCTTAACTGCCACTACGTTTATTAATTCCATTCATTGCATTCCGTAGTAATGAAATATGTGTTAATTTAAACATATGACGAAAGTCAAGTCCGAGTCAAATCTGATATTTCATATTGAAGAATATGAAGGGTTTCATTCAGCACAATATTCATCTTTAACTTTTGACACTTCAACACACTAATTTAATTTTCGTTTACAGACTTCAAACTTCATTAGTTTCTCCAAGTACTTACTAATTAGAGAGAACAACAAAGATTCGCCACTATTATCTTCAGATTTTATTCTTTGAGAAAACTACTTCTTGGAGGAAATGTGAAATAACGGTGGGTGAAATACTGATACGCGTCATCGCCGAAGACCTGCTTGGTTTCCAGTATTTCTAGGATGAGCCCAACATGCGTTACTAATGTGGTGGATACCATCAAAGGATACGATAATACTCTGGGGAAACCTGTCACAAGCTAAAGCTGCTAACACAGCTCGCACAGAATTGCGAGATCGCCGGCAGCCCGGAAATGAAAAACGGAACGCTCGTCGCAACACGCCCTGAATAAGCGCGTGACTGAAACCCGATGCGAGCTCTCGGGCAGCGCGACAGAGCGGCGAGCACAGACTCCTCCGCGCGCAGGGTGAGTGACGGCGGGGGCAGGGGGTGGGGAACGGACGTGGGCACGCGGTATAAAGGAGGCTGCGACGGGGGCCTCCATCGAGAAGCCCCTGCGATCGATAGCGCACGCGTAATGACAGTGCTTCATGACCGCAAGCAGGGCCGCCTCACCCCACGGGCTCGTTAGACCTCGGCTATAGAGTTGGTGAAAAAAGAGCTCAAGAATTTCAGTCGTTAAAAAGTTAAACAAGTTTGTATTAAAGCACAAGTTTGCTGCCAAGTACCACACGTCTATAATATAAACGTTTACACAAAACTGTTAATTTTGAAGTAAGTTACGATACAATAATAATAATAATAATAATAATAATAATAATAATAATAATAATAATAATAATAATAATATATTAATGATTTCGGGCACAACAACGTTTATTAGTCTGGTTAGTGAATAGAATGTTTTATTCCGGATTGTGGCTATACTCCTCCCCAATTGGATGGTGTGATCCGACGCCGACCTAAACGGCAACATGAAGATTTCTGCCTCAATGTATCTCCCCTTGTGGTACACTGTCTCACGGAACAAGTTCTCAGCATCAACTGGTGTCCCGTCATGTAAGGTAGTTTAGTTCACGAAACTGTAAGCGTGTATTGGGAGATGATGGAAATGATCGCACGCCGTCTTTGACCCTTTTGTTATAATAACTTTTGTTATAGTACTTTTCCAGCATTCACGTGGTGTTGATCGGAGAAACCACGGATAACTACCGACCCAGCAGCCGGTCACTAGAATACTCCTCAGACAGCCGCTGAATTCTATTTCCCTACGTAGCCAGTGTGGAAAATACGCCACCATCAGTGTTCGAAGCTTAGGACCTCCCGGTCAGAGACGCTGCAGGGTCAGAGATAATGCTGGATCGGAGCTAAACTCACCGGTATAAAATAATGTAGGATTTTTTATGAGTACAAACATTTAGTTCTCAAGGAGAAAATACGAGTCGAAGATTCGAGTCATTTTCACAAGTCTTATCTACTCTCAAATGTCTTTGTGCAGTCGGCAGGAAGAGTCTGCATTGGGGGATGGGCGAAAGGAGCGGCAGAATGGCTTGAGATCGAGATACTTTCGTTCTGCCGACTCATCATTCGACTTTCTCGCTCTCGATCCTGTGTGGATTATTCAATGCCTAAGCGACACGATATATTTTAAAATTTACTGCCTTAGTGCCTTAGCCTGTGCTGCTACATCGGCGGGGGCTGAATTGTGTTCTGAAACGCTTCCAGCAGTGGCAGGAGATGCTTTACCGGCACTCGCTGCCACATGCCACTCACGTCCACAAGTTTACAGGTGGACAAACAAATATTTGAGCTACAAGAACACAAAGGTGGACTGGAACTCCCGGCACCTGGACATATTGTCGTTGTTACATCATTCAGCTTGTTCATTGAAGTTAAAGCATCGTTCTCCTCAATCGCGGCGTCGACCGTGGGTGGATTATTCAATGAGAAAACTGGGAGGTCATTTTAAATATTACTAGGATTCAAGTAGCCGAGTGTGAGATTCCCTTCTTCGCGCGGGTCGCTGTGCTGCGAGCAGTGGCGAATCCTGAACATTATTTTAACTATACGTCACTTAATGGAAGCTACCTCTGCCCTTGTCTTTTTTTTTGGAGCTTTTCCGGAATTCCAATACTATGAAATTCCGTCCTTAATAATTGTTCTATAAGACAATTATACAAACCACTAACTTCTGGACAATTAACACACTCCATTTTCACAAACAACTTGAGAGAAACGTAACTTACGAACGATCAGAGAAGGACTGTTCACCGCAATATTTTGCGGTGCCTACCGACCGTTCAAAAGCGCATCCTCCCCTCTCCCCGCCTTTGAAACATAAGGAGCCCTTGGTTATCGCGGCTGACATGCGGTGCCTTCGCCTGCGCTAGCGAACTTTTCACTCTACCGCACTTCATCGCGCTTACGGATGCGGAAGACTGAGTGGCTCGCGGTAGCAAAACGGTAATTTTTTTCGCATCTGTTTTAAAGCTTTCAGAATCTTAGTAACTTTTTAGAAGATTACCAAATTTACGAAATATTTATTATACACTTCGACTGGTTGGTTACTGATTCCGGGCGCGTCAACATCTCAGGTCATTAGTCCCGTACGTAAAGTGAATGTTTTTTCATCGGAAGATGGCGGTAATCTTCCCCCGCTGGATGGCGAGATCCGGCGCCTACCTTCCGTCGACAAGAGGGGTTTTCCCCTAACCAGGACTCTCCCACCAGCGGGGCACCGCCCCCAAAGCTCTAAGCTCCCGACCGGTCTCCCGGAATATGTAGTAGTGTAGTGCATGTTAGTGTAAGCGTGTGTGTAAGGGGAGAGGAGAGGACAAGGAAAAGGAAGGAAAGATCGCGCGCGGTCTGTGACCCGATTGTTAGGGTACTGCTCCGGCATTCGCTTGGTGTTGATCGGAGAAACCACGGAAAACTACCGATCAGAGCAGCCGACCGCTAGAATTCTTCTCCAGACAGCGACTGAATTCGACCTCGCTGAAAAGCTAGTGTCGAAAATCCTGCCGCCGTCAGGACTCAAACCTAGGATCTCCCGGTCAGAGACACTGCAATGATACCAGCTGATGCATTGAGCTACCGCCGTGTATTCACTTCGAATTACTAGGTACACCGGCGATATATCGGAGCATTGGCCACTGGCTACGAGTCGCCCGGTGAGAGGACGCGACTGTGGGTTTGGGGCCCCGGCGGCGGAGGGAGACGATCTGCGGGCGC